>CM076578.1:1838925085-1838978865 GCA_034641835.2 Pinus albicaulis
CTGTTATAAGGTTCCGCTCTATGTTTAGACATGAATTTTGGCCACTATATATACATCCGCTCCAAATGTTTTACCATGGGTTGAAATTCTGTCATTGAAATATTTAAGCCCCTTTGTAATGTTTTTTATACGGTTTTTCTCCTCCAATCTTATATGGTTTGGAAACCATATTGTTTTTGCACCCTGGTTTAATTATATAATGTTTAAAACCATAACCTTGGTCCATATATTTTCACCCACCATGTAGCTTAGGTTTAATAAATATTGTTTCCCAAAGGTGTGTTTTGATATTTGAAATTGTGCCATTGTCTTGACAATACCAACATGTGTGCTTTCGCACTGTGGCTCAACCTGAAAATGCCCTTGAATGAGAATGTCTTTCTCTAGGGAAATATTCTGAGTCCACTTTGTTCACCCAGGCTATAATTCAGGTTAGACTTGTCGAATTGGTGAAATGTATTCCTTTCTATATATACATCGACCTTGAGCTGGCATTGTGTAGGATCTTCAAAACCTCCTTTAAGGCAAGATATCTGTCATCTCGGAAAATAAATACTTCATCCGGTCCCTACGTAAGCTTCGATTTGATAAATCATAGCAAATTCTTTTGGTTTATGTGAGATGGCATCTGGGATGGACATTTCCAAATGGAGTGATTCTAAGTATCTAGTGTACACTAGTGAAGAATGCTTTTTTGCATCAGTGACATAACAGATTCTTTCTCTGATAAACATGTAACACACCATTCTCCTTTTAACAGTACTGGTCACTTGCTCCTCCTCCTCCCTTGTTTCGCAACTTTGGCCTTATTGTTGAGCTTAATTTTATTTCCCTCTATGTCATGACAAAATTGAGGAGTTTGTCACCCGTGGGGTTGACCTGTGTGGAACATTATAACATCACAGTTACTCTTTGAGAATGGTGCCCCTAGATAAATCATATGAGACTAATGAGCTTAAGAGAAGTATTCAAACAACATGCTTAATGACCCATGGCGAGAGGGCTTTTAATGTAAATACACAAAAAGGTTTCCATTCGAATGTATGCATGGCGATCTCTTCACACATGGCACGACTGCGGTAAGAGTATCTTGTCATGATGGTGAGAAGGCTCACGAGGGGCTTGGGACAGATTACAAGGATGTCATCATCTATAGGCTAAGTTAAAACCTTAATGGCTAAGCAAGTAGAGGGGGGACCCGAAATTTTAAATATACCCAAAATTTTGGGTGCTGTTGTAGTGGCTACAACAAATGGCGAACCACTGGTAGAATCTAGCATATTTGTCAATATCACAACAATAGTCTGAGTTGAGATAGTGATGCAAAGGAATATTGAACAAGTTCTGCGGGTACCCTTTGTATTACTTTGGCCTTTACAGGTATGCCTAGTCCTTGTGCCTCAGCTAGGTCTCACTAATCAGAACACATCAAAGTGCAAGCTCACAAACGCCAATAGCTTGTTGATGATGTGAAGAGCAAGGCAACAGGTTTATTATTCTTAGGATTTTTTAAGGTAAGTTTTCGATGTTGCTCCACTGCCAACAGGCCTGGACAGTACCCTGGCGGAGTCACTTCAAGAAATCACAAGCGTTGCTCCACTACCAGCGAGCCTGGTCAGTACCCCGGCGGAGTCGTTGCATTACCTCTCTGCACAGGAAACCTTTCTCGATCCTTTACCCTTATTTTCTCCATGTGCTTGCAGCACTTATTTTCATGTGTTCATGGTACTTATTTTTCATGGGCGGACAAGGGATCCTGACTTATTTTACGAGCAAGAGAGGTTTTTTCTTCTTTTACAAAAACTAAAAGATATCATGATTTCGGTTTTTCCTTGTGCCAAAACATTCACATCCCATCTACCAAAATAGGTGAAGCGTGCAAAACATATCATTAAGATGTCAAATACTATGCTGGGCACAAGGCTTAGGCTATGGGTATGGGCCATTCAAACTGATTAGGTCTCCCATAAGCAACCAGCTCGTATCTCCCCAGAAAAATAAGTTTAGACTCATAGGCATCTTGTTGAGAATGCGACTTCAATGACCTGTCTTGAGATAAAGCTGCCTCTTGAGATACCCACCGCAACCTCACGCAAACAATGGGGTTACTATTTCAGCAATCGGGTCAAAACAAGTACACAAGGTGGTAGGGTTTCAATGAGGGCTCATGAAGTGATAGGCGATATGTCGAAAATTTTCGAAGCTATATCAAAAAACTACGGAAATGATGCGAGGAATAAAGTGTATGATACAATGTAATAAACGAGGCTCAAGATGCAATGCAATGCCACGCATGGGAATGATCAACCAGTTGTAGGTGGAAAAGGGGGATAATACAAGCAGTGATTATTTATGCAACAATAAGAAAACTAAAAGAAATGAGTGAAAAACAATTGTAACATGATGATTCCTAATATACTAATCATAAGCAAAATAGCAGACACATTTTTAAATCATAAAATAAAAAATTTCACAAGTAAACTTAGTTAAACTTTGAACTAAAATTTTTATTAACAGGTCCTAGGTAGCCTACACCTAAAACCCTAGTTTAACCAATGATGCAGTCCGGTTATGTGAAGTCAGCTTTCAAGTGCAGCCACCGCATTAGTTCCCATCCTGAAACAACAACAATGCTCAGGATCAAAGCTAGTATCCAAAAAAGTGCATCAACAACAAAACTTACCTGCAGAGCATGTGCAATGGCAAGAATAGCATGGATAATTTCTAGAGAACATGCCACAATGGATTGTGCAAGCTGAATTCCACTCTCATCCTGATATACAGCAATATGTTCTTGAAACTCAACATTTTTTTATGAATGAAACAAACCAATTCATGCACAACCCTAGGTTCGATGGGAGGGGGGTAAGCCATTGCCTGTTTGCGAGTATATTCATCGGATAAGATCCGTTGAACCAAACGAAAAACTCATCATGGTGTTGAGGATGATCATTTTTATGGAATGGAAACAATAAGCATGTGCCAGGTGAATTATGGATGCTTGCGCGTCCAAGTGCAGAAACCCTAGTTTTGAGAACCCTAGTTCGGGGTTGCTCCTGGGTTTGGTCAAGGGTATGAGGATCCGAATCCACGTTTAGTGGAGCTTGAAATCCCTCATCGTCTTGAACAAACTCTGGACCTTCAAGCGGGGGATTTTCCAAATTTGATTGTTCAGTGAGATCAACAGGAAAATTGTTGTGATCGTGAAATGTGGTGATTTGAACAATTTCAGTGGGCTTTGTATCAACTTGGCCAAATTTTTGCACGCTAATAGATTGATAATCCAATGTATCAGATTCTTTATATTTTCCAGGATGGGGTGAATTTACCGGGAGGTTTTTTGGGCAATTGAGGGGTCTGCAAAAATCCCACGTTTGTGCCTGATTACAACTCGCACTGGCTGGGAAACAACTGAAAATATTAGAGATAATGGTCGGTGTTTTCTTACTGGTGAATAAATTGGGGTATGTTGGTTGTTGCACACCAGCTGTTGGAGAATAGGAATATGTGCTTAGGGAAAACTGACTAGAATGAAAGATCCACCCGGATGAAACGATATCTGATGTGGTTATGCTAGGAGGAGCATGGCACTTGGGGATCGTCATTTCAGGAACCCTAATTCGAGAAACCCTAGTTGGAGTTGTTTGAGAGGTCTCGTCAGGATCAGAAGAACGAGGGGTAACAGCTGGAAGAAGCAGAAGTGCTTCAATTCCCTACTGGGTACTCAAATCTTTATAAAGCAGATTACCGAATTCTAGTGTCTCCATATGGTCAGAAAAGAGATACGAGTGACAGTCCCCAGCGGTATTAGTGAATATGTTTTCAGATAAGCAGTGATCGTTGGAACCATCGATTCGATCAAGTTGGGTACCTGGCATGTTAGGCTCCCCAGGAGTTACCAATTGGGATGGATAAATAAAGGGGACATCTTGAGGTTGCCAAAACAGGATATCACCGCTTTGGCTATTTAAAGATTTCGGATGAAAAAGATCAGATCTAAGAGATTCATCCACTTCGTAAAGTGACTGTGAAATTCCACCCGCGTGCTTTTGATTGTCACCAATACCAGTACAAGAAAATTTTGAATGTCTCGAAGAAATTACTGGTGTGGCGGACTCATGAAATAAATCGGGGAATAATGAATGAAAAGATTGAGCCGCAGGGGTGTTAACCGTACAATTATTTTCATCTCGCACATCGGTGTTATCTAGAGTGAACAATGGTCTTGCATGCCTAGGATGGTCCAATTATTTTGCAAGGTCAACTTTATCCAGGAAAAGAATCAATTTATTATTAGCGTGTGAATAATATTTAGGACTGTGTCTAGGGAAACATTCAGTGGGCTCGAGATAGGTCTCATGAACCATAAGAGATAATGAGCCACTATGGTTTTCAAGCTCTGATTCAACATGGTGCATGAAATATTCAGAGGTGGCACAACATGTTTTATATTCGTGCACACTTCTATCATTGCTCAAAACTTTCGAGGTCACAACTCCACTATACGGGAATTCGGGAAGAAAAGCATGAATATCACAAACAGTAATACTTTCCTTGGAGTCCTGAGTGTGGTTTGGCCTTGGGGAGAGGGACAAGGAAACATTAGGAACAGAGTTTGAACAATCGAAAACTTGTGGGTCTTCATAGGAAACACTAGGATCAGGCTCAGTTGCTAATTGAAATTGTTCAAGGGAAACGAGAATCACATACTTGAACTGTTCACTTAGAAATTTCCAATCAACATCCTTTTCAGGGATCTCAAGACAATAATGAACAAATCTGATAGAGATTTAATCTAGCGGTTCCTGAGGTTCCATTCTGATGTCTTTTAATTTTAATAATAAATTTTGAAAATCGTACCTGTAAAAAGCTTGTTGTAATTCACTGGCGAGCTACTCAAACGAATGAATGGAAGCTTTCGGCAATGTGCGGCACCATTGCTTAGCTCGACCTTCAAGAGTGAGGGAGAAAAGAAAAGAAAACAAACCATCATTGTCAATTTCGTAGCACTCACCAAAGTCACAGAAATCTAAAAGGTGTTTGGTTACAGACACTCCGTTTTCACCATCGAATTTTAGCTAGGACAAGTGATACATAAGTTCATTGGGGATGAAGCATCGAGGCTCATAAAACTCTGACAAATATCTCGGGAGAATGATTTGGGAACGAGCCATTATAGATATGAGATTAACTGCAGGCTCTAAAGGCTCAGCTTGTCATCTGGCCCTCCTTCTAGCGCCAATTCTGTTGACAGGAAAAAATGTCCAGCCAATAGTAGGGGATCTCCCTGGTAAAAAGTCCAAACTAGACTCTAAACCGTTTGGAATAGGGATCCCATCCAGGGTGTGGGTCTAGATACCACTTGATACTCCTTCTCTTTGGTCTCAATCAGACTTTGCAAACTTAAGGATGCATGCTTATTCATATGACACAAAACAAATGACTGATGAATTATAATGGTCAAACAACACTATGCGTAGCAAGATGAGTTGTAAAGCATGGAGCCGAGGGAGATTCTGTTAGCAGCACATCATTAGAGTCATGTTTGTAGAAGTTGTTCTGACCACAAAAGAAATAATTCCTTATGGCAGAATACCCTTCACTTCCTTGAATGATCAAGGCGATAACGTAAATGTTAACAAACAAAGTTATTATCATTCATTAAAGAAAAAGAATATATTTAACACCATTAACACACTTCTAGAAAACTATAATGCATCATGATGTAAACAAAGAGACATTTTCGTTAACCAAAAGATGTTAGAAACTGAACATGTAATACTCATAGTGTTCATGCATTAATCAGCATTAGATCCAACAATGGAGATTACAAGTGCTTGTATTCATATGCAACATTGTGTGATCCTTCTATACAATGCTCAATATCCTTTTCAGTCCCAAAAAAAAATGTCCTTGAACAAGTTCCCGAAGGAAGTATTTATAGAGCAAAGCTTGCCCTCTTGGCTCTCTGACTTTTCGCTTTCCTAACTATTGGGCTGCCTTGCGACCCAGTTTGTTCTGCGACCTGCGACCTGAGCCACTGTTGTGACCTCCTTGGGTTTTGGCAACCTGCGACCTGCGACCTTAGGCAAATCTGCGACTTGTGACCTCAGGAAAATCTGTAGATTGCAGCCTTCTTTTGGTGATCTCTGGATTTCATAGCAATATTCCTTATCCTGCATCTCTGCTTCATGAAGATAATCAAGTGCCTTGGATCTTAAAGCAAGGTTCCTGGGGATTTGTGAGAATCGACCTTGCTTTGAAAAGGGTCCTCTTGCTTGCTTGGAAAAGCTTCAACTCCTCGTGCAAACCAACAGCTCCCACATGCAGTCACATAGCTTAGGTTACATGCATTCATTAATCGAATAATAATAATGTTAGGGGCATATTTAATTAATCGTAGAAGTGAAAAATGATAACTTTAGACCCTTCTATGGTCAAGTGTTGTGCCACCACGCCATCAGAGCGAATGGCTCGGTAATCCTTCCATGTGCCTTTTTTCAATCACCGTAATGCATATTTGGTCTTGCTATGGACCGAGTGCAGAATGCAGACCTAATTGAGGGGAAGTGTTGACTTGGGCGACACCCTCCTTGTGTTCTCCACAATGGAATGTACGACATGTGCTAATGATGCCTTCTCCAAAATCAATCCCCTGGTGGACTCTCTATTTCCATGTAGGCAATGTAGCCTCTTGATATAGACGTAGGGACCCTTTTAATAAGAGGCATCACATCTACACAGATACCAATGAGCGAGAATTGGACTAAATTTCTCAGCCTCTGCTCTTTAACTCCAATTGGAAACAATCATCAATGTGTTTTGAGTGGTTGAAAACATTTCCATTCATATTGGTGGCCGGGTGCCTCAAGTCTGAAAACTTAAATCGTTCCAACTTATTTAGCTCCTTCAAAGCCTAGTTTTTTAACGATGATGGATCTCGTTCATTTCCATTTGTGTAAACCCTTGCTGTATATTGTCGTAACTCTGACATGCTTGCCCATTTCAACATGCGTTTATTGGCATTCTTTACCAATTTTGTACTATCTGCAAACCATCCCAAATAGTATATTCACAAAATGCCATGGAAAGTTGAACCGATCAGCATTGGGATTTTCATTCTTGGGCATAGAAAATTCATCTACTAAACCTTTGATAGCTCCTTTTATGAACAAGACAGCCATCGACGTGCCAAAGAGCTTCCCAGCTATTTGTTTTTTATGCCTGGGAACTACAAGATGTCGATCACCATGCTCCTCCTCCAAAACATCATTGGAGGGCTCTATCAACATGTACACTCAAAGCATGAGATTCATAGGTTGCATGGTTGATACTACCAACGAATCACACCTTTTATTTGCCTCATATATCAGCGACTCAGCAACTTGGAGGGGCCATGTGACTTTATCTTCACGTGGGTTGCGACCTCAAAAGGGTCACAGGGTCGCCACTACCACCAAGTCACATTTTTTATTTGCCTCATAGATGTGCGACTCAACAAACTCAGCAGAAATGTGATCTCAAAATGGTCGCATAGTCGCAACATTGTCTGAGTTGAAACGGACGCATGGGAGGTTCATCTGTGATCTGATGACCAGCAGCACTCAAAGACTTGACCATCTTCATCGTGCACTTGCCCTCCGACCCCAGCGCTGTGTCTACCTCATGTGTTGTGGCATTCAGGTTTTTTTTTTGTTTTGATGGGGAGTGCATCTCTGATAACGCACACATACATCATGTCCATGCATCTTTTTCCATCAACTCTAAGATGAAAATGCCAAGCTACACAAATGAGCCTCCGCCATCATTTTATTTTTTGTTTTACATGGCCGAAAGTTGCAGCATACTGAGACGCTTTTTCGTGCGCTAAAATTTCCCGGGCTTGGTACGTTAATAGCCACACCATAATATACGTTCAAACCCATTACCAAACCGGTGGATCATATCGCCATATCTACGATGCCCCTTTGGCAAGTTGACTCACCTCCTCCAGCAGTCGTGGCATTTGGCTTGGCATCGGCGATGAGTTGGACTTGTGATATCACCCATGGCGTGTTTAACGGTCTACTCATAACCACCATCTAGCGATTAACAAAACTGTGGAATGTGAGAAGAGTCTATAGTGCTAATACGTCCTTTTTTTAACTCATATTATTGATCTTCATCTGATATGGTTTGAAACCATGACTCTGCACCGTTCAAAACATAGGTTATAAATTGTCATATTTTTACAACTCTTATTTTATTTTGACTATAATTGCACGATATTCATTATAACATTGCCACCATAGTTCTATTATAAGGTTCTGCTCTATGTTTAGACATGAATTTTGGCCACTATATATACATCTGCTCCAAATGTTTTACCATGGGTTGAAATTCCATCATAGGAATATTTGAGCCCCTTTGTAAGGTTTTTTATACGGTTTTACTCCTCCAATATTATATGGTTTGGAAACCATATTTTTTTTTCACCCTGGTTTAATTATATAATGTTTAAAACCATAACCTTGGTCCATATATTTTCACCCACCATGTAGCTTAGGTTTAATAAATATTGTTTCCCAAAGGTGTGTTTTGATATTTGAAATTGTGCCATCGTCTTGACAATACCAACATGTGTGCTTTCGCACTACAGCTCAGCCTGAAAATTCCCTTGAATGAGAATTAATTTCTCTAGGGAAATCTTCTGAGTCCACTTTCTTCACCCAGGCTATACTTCAGGTTAGACTTGTCGAATTGGTGAAATGTGTTCCTTTCTGTGTATACATCGACATTGAGCTGGCATTGTGTAGGATCTTCAAAAATTCCTTTAGGGCAAGATATCTTCCATCTTGGAAAATAAATACTTTTTTCGGTCCCTACATAAGATTAGATTTGATAAATCATAGCAAATGCTTATGGTTTATGCGAGATGGCATCTGGGATGGACATTTCCAAATGGAGTGATTCTAAGTATCCGGTGTACACTAGTGAAGAATGATTTTTTTCTTTAGTGACATAAAAGTTTATTTCTATGATAAACATGTAACACACCATCCTCCTTTTAATAGTACTGGTCACTTGCTCCTCCTCCTCCCTTGTTTCGCAACTTTGGCCTTGTTGTTGAGCTTAATTTTATTTCCGTCGATGTCGTGACAAAATTGAGGAGTTTGTCATGCGTGGGGTTGACCTGTGTGGAAAATTATAACATCACAATTACTCATTGAGAATGGTGCCCCTAGATAAATCATATGAGACTAACGAACTTAAGAGAAGTATTCAAACAACATGCTTAATGACCCATGGCGAGAGGGCTTTTAATGTAAATACACAAAAAGGTTTCCATTCGAATGTATGCATGGCGATCTCTTCACACATGGTGCGACTGCAGTAAGATTATATTGTCATGATGGTGAGAAGGCTCAATAGGGGCTTGGGATAGGTTACGGGGATTTCATCGTCTATAGGCCACGTTAAAACCTTAACGGCTAAGCAAGTAGAGGGGGGACCCGAAATTTTAAATATACCCAAAATTTTGGGTGCTGTTGTAGCTGCTACAACAGGGAATTTACTGGATATGTCACCTCTAAAAAGAGGGTGAGATCCAGAGGCTAGCTGGCCCACTAACAGACTCTATCTATAGAACTATTTTGAAGGCTAATATTTCCCTTTCAGGACTATTGACAAGAAGCTCAAGGAAAACGTTGTATAAGAAAATATCTGCAACAAAAATGAATATTAATGCTTGATTCCTCTCATATGGGCTGTATTTGACTTATATATGGAATTTCAGCTAAAAAATAAATAAATTAGAGACCTTAAACAGATCTCCCACAAACTAGACTAGCTCAAAACTGCTGAAAGAGGAAGGTTGCAGCAAAATGGAAATCCTACTTCAGAATTTGCATAATTTCTTCAGAAACTCAAGAGGAATCAGAAAATTATCATATCATAGGTTATATCAGATGCATATCTCATCATTGGACAAAATCTATAGCAACATTACTTCAGAAAGACACCCAAGTGGAGAAAAGCACCACTAGTGACCTAGAAACGATGTTTTTCTGAGTATTGAGTTACAGAAGTATAAAATAACAGTTTTTCCCCTTATATTAGACAATATAGGAGCTTCATGCAATATTTTTTTAGAAAAAAATACCAACAACAAATTTAAATAGGCCTCCCATGCTCAAATAGCTGAAAATGGACAAAAACCACAAAACATGCAAATGCCAGAGCTACTGCAAAGAGAATACGATGTCTATTGAAGGAAATACTCAGAAAATGGAGAAATAAATATGATATTCACTTTATATTACTCAATTAGGAAAGGAAACAGAGATCTAATCTCCTTTACAATGAAATTATGATCACCCGGCAATGGCTTTCCCACATACATTGAAAATACAAAGAAGAAGCTACATATATAAACTGAAATAATGAAGTAAGGCTATAGCTCTACATGAAATGGCTGAATACACATGAGAAATGGCTGCAATGCTATTAATCAGCTCCTGGAATAAGGATTGAGCTTCCCTTTGGGAAACTAGCTAAAAAACAATGGGGTTTTAACCCCTTCCACTGCACCTCTGAAAAATAACGTAGTATCCTCAAGGGAATGCGTAGATATGGAGTACAAGTGCTTGGCCCAACACCTGAAAGTGGAAATTACAACTCAAAAGCTTCCCTTAGATCCCTTTCTACAAGATCTCCAAGAAAAGGCAGGGCATTCTCACATGAGAAAACCCTTGCACTAAGCAGTGCAACAACTTAGCTAAATAGCTAAGTATGCAGGAAGTCTAAGAAAATCTCATGAAAGTATAATCTCCAATATAAACCCAAATTGTTTCCCTTCCTTTTTATAGCATCATTTTTCACCCTCATGTGATTCATGATTGTCTCTATGGCCTTGGGCACCCATTCCCACAGACTTGAACAAAATTCATAAAAAACAGTGTTAAAAATCCCATACGTGGGTATGCCCAGAATTTTCCGCGTGTATACGCGAGTCCACATGTACTTTTCCACGTATGCCATTAAAATCATTAAAAATATATATATAAATTACCTATTTTTGGGCTGGGTTGATGGTTACTCCAGTAGTTTAACCACCCCAGTACGTGGCCAACTGTTTCCAACTGATTGAAACTACTTTGAGGGAGTATAAAAGCCCCTCATGTGTATGGGCTAAGGGAGAGAGAAATTTATATATATTATACTCTGTTGGAATCCAAATTCAAGTCTGAATTCCCGTGCCTCCTGCACTTTCCTAGATTTTTACAGGAAACCCTTGTTTCCTGGAGATGTTCATCCATTTATATGCCATCTCAAGTGCACAAGTCTTGAAAGTATCTTAGCGAGGCAGGGGCGGGATGGATACGAACGACGGTCTGTTTGAAGATCGTGGAAGGATTCAGGTGATATCTTCACATTTTATTACTGTATATGCTGTTCACAATAATGAAGAACCATCTTGTTCTTGAACTTATGTGTTAATATCTATTTGCATATGTGAAAAGATTGATTATTAAGCATTTATTATTGTTTATTTAATGTTTCACATGGATTAAAATAACGTTTAGGAGAAATATATGCTGTACAACTAGGTTTCCATGCATGTTCTTTCTTGTTTTCCAGGTTAAGAAGGAAGAAGGGTTGCTGGGGGTTTGGACCCCGCGGGATCTACATCGAACGTAGGACTACGGGTGAGTTCTACTGTCATTGTTATCTAGTTTTTAGCATTTAAGTGTGGTTGTGTGTGAGTCCTTCTAAATAGCATGCCCTGATCTGTGGAGGTTTTGACCCAACAAACCTCTAGGGTGTTCTTCCCTGAAACAAAACTGGCGACTCCGCTAGGGATTGCATTCTTGTGATTCCCCTGTTGGGTGGTTTCAGCTATTTGAAAGGTTTCCAACAGTTTTAACTATTATTTCCAGTCCAAACAACTTTTTCTTAGTCAGACTAAAGACCTGGTTCTTTATCCAGGCTTGATCTTTTTTTCTTTTCATTATTTACCTTTATATACGCGATTTTGTCTGCACACAGACACGTATACACGTAGTTTGTTTCAAAGGAAGTTGCGTATACGCGGGTTTCCTTTGACAAAGTCTCCTATGCACGCTTGTTTCAAAACTGTCAAGTAGCGTATGCCTAGGTAAATTTTGAAGTTTTTGATTTCTTGGCTTTTTCGTCTTGTCTGCCTATGGAGACCATTCCTGAATTGTCTTTAGAGTCTTTGCATTGGGTTAGTAGTGGTTATTGGTCTTTTTTCTCTCTTGGTTGAAAACTGGCTTATTAGGCAAATCTTGTTTTTAGTGCTTGCGTTTCTAGTTTGAGTACCAAGATCTCTTCCTGGAGATTCTTGGTTGTTCTGCTTCATCAGGACAAAGAGCCTTTTATCATTTACTCTTTCCTACCTTTGTGTCTTTCTTTGCGCTTCGATTTTTGCCCATCTTTTTTGGTTGGTTTTCTTGAGTTCAGTTGACTAGGTCTTCTCGCAATTTTTGAAGAGTCTTTCTTGGTTCTTTGAAGTTGTTGTTTGCTGCAAGGTTGTAATATTTTTCTAGGCTGAGTTACTGAGTTTCTTGTCTTCTTTTGCTCATATAAATCTTGCTACTAAGTGGCACTATAAGATTTGGAGCGTTTTTGAAGTTTTGCTTGAAATTCAGAGTTGTTTGGCTTGGGATTTGATAGTTTTCTTGGTCTCTTAGAGGTCTTCCTTTTTATAAAATTCAAAAGCTCAAAAAACATTTTGTTTTGTCATTTGCTTTTGTTTTGCATTTCTGTTTTTGTTTTGTTACATCTATTGAAGCTTTGTTGAGATTTCTTCCCTTTGGTTTTTGACTTGATTTTGGAAGCAAATTGTCATTGGTTTCTTCCTCTTGTTTTCAAGCATATTTTGATGTCTTCATGTTGAGAGTTTTCTGCCTTTGAGAACTAGTCTTGTGGACAATCAGAAAGTGATAAAACTGAAGGATCTTTGGGAAATTTCTCTCTGCTTTAGTAGATTTTGCATCTTAGAATTCGCATGCTCTTATTTATTTGCATCAGGTGCACTTAAGCATTTAGTCTTTTTCATAGTTTTTGTGAGTGTGAAGTTTGTTATCTGAAAAGAAGAAATTTTTTAGTCTCGTAGAACCTCTGTAGAAATTTCTTTTCATCGAAAGGAAATTACTGCATTTGGATGTAGTTTGGTTTTTATTAATTTCTTTTCTGCATCAAAAACACCACGAGTTTCATTTCCATATCCCTTTGACTTAATATAATAGCTGATTAAAATAAGCGCTATAATCTAAAAGCAACTAGAAAGTTTTTTATTAAGTGTCATACACCAACTAGCTAGGTTGGAGGGCCTTGGATTAGGTGAGTGGAGAGTTAACTCTCCAAGGCCACTCAAACAAAAACGTAGAAGTTGATTAATTGAGCGAAATCCAACTCCGTTAGGTGGACCGGGAAAGCTCTCCTCTAGAGAGTCAAGCACGAGGGGAAGTGAAGGCCGAGAAGAGAGATACCCCCTCTCTGATTTGTTGAATCTAACCTCAAGACCGTTCCGCCTGGCTTCTAACACGGATTGGTGCCCATAGTTGCCATTCCTAGGTTCTACATAGGTGACTACCGGGGGGGAATACCCGTGGTACCTGAGGCAGACGTCGTATCACTTCCAGCAGTACTTTTGGGGGGTGCCGTTGCAAAGCTTGGGTACTTGTGCCAGCAAAGGCTATTGTTAGGAGGTCGGCGTAACTGTTTCTGTTACCTTCGCTAGTAGGCCTCGGCCGTAATTATCCCAGACTACTTTCGGGAGGTCCTATTCTTTGCTTTCCTATATTTTGGTGTCCGGTCCTAATCACCCAGAGCGGAAGTACCTGAAGGCTGTTTTCTTGATTGTATCTCAGGGATTTTTTGTAGTGAGTGCTCTTTGCTCCTAGCTTGCCTAGCTTTATACTTTTTTGAGTCTAATTAAAATTTGTTAAAGTGGCTAATCAAGCACCCCATCGATCGAGGAGAATCCGAGGGTTATCTCCCGAGAGTTTGGAGCCTTATTCAAGAAGGCGTAGGAGTAATTTAGCAGGTGAGTATCACCTTGTGGCATCTGACGCAGTGGAGAGAGATCCTCCACAAGGGATTGAAGGTTTCGTAGCTGGTTCTGGTGTTGGTTCCGAGAGAAGCGCTCCGCTCACCTCGAGAGTCTTATTTCCGCAGGAAGAAGAAGTATAAGTAGAGGAAGTGTCTTAACCCTCTGAGTCACTTCCATCTCCTCTTCCTCCTGATTATCCATTTGTTGTTGAATACATCGGACCTAAGTCAGAGAGACCAGAAGATCCTCCGTATTATTCATACCTTTCGATGGCCACGACTGGGAACACGGCTTCTGCTGTGAGTGCTGCAGGCATTCAGACTCCTGCTTCTGTTGAAGGAGGAGGCACTATTTCTATATCTTCAATTTCTTCTAGAACTGTTGTGTTTGGCTTTGGATTCACCCAAGCACATGCTTCTCAATCTGGTCCCTTTTGTTTTGGAATGCCCACTAGTGGGATTCCTTCATTTTCCTTTTCCGCTATTGCAGCTGCATCTACACCCATGTCTTCCATGGCTAGTGGATCAGCTTCTTTTCAAGGGTTCCCCTTTGGAACTGGGCATATTCCTAGTTCTAATCCTTCTTTAGGGTCCTTTCCATTTACTTCTCAGACTCAGAGTTTCAACCCTTGGACTGGAGGTTAGAATTCGACTACTTTTACAGGATGGAACCCTATATTCACTACAGTAGGGGCAGGGAATCAGTTTTATGCTGGTCACCAAGGGAATGCTTCTTTCCCTCTGTCGAGTGCTTATTAGACCTTTTCCCCTCTTTCTAATGCCTGGAACCCCTATCAGGGGCTTTCCTCTTCATTTAATACTTTAGGAGGGGGAACTAGTCCGATCTTTGGTAACTTTGCGTTGGGAGGAGGTTATTCTCCTTTTTCTACGAGTTCTTTTTGGCAACCTGGTGCCTCATCAAATCCAGGGTATTCTTTTCATAATGTTGGAAATCCATCCCATCAAGGATGGAATCCTCAGGCTCTGCCTCGTTTACCTTTTCTGGCAACGTTAAACTTGCCAGATCTGTCGAAATTGACGAATGATCTGATCCAGTACAGTCCGAGGTGGCCTCCGATTCTCACCAAACTTCCTTCAAACAATCCAAAGTTTGAAGGTAAGAATGGATAAGATCCAGCTGACCACATCACCACCTTCCATTTATGGTGCTCTTCTAACTCCCTGATCGACGATTCGATTAGGTTGAGATTGTTTCAACACACCTTAACTGGAAACACTGCCAAGTGGTATATTGAGTTAACTGGGGGTAGTTTTGCTACATTTGGAGAGCTAGCTATTACATTTCTAAATCATTTCTATTTGCCCGTCCGTTATGACGCCAGGACTGAACTCCTAGCTAATTTTAAACAGGATGACACAACCCACATTTCTGACCATATTCAGGAATGGAGGAGAAGGAAGAGGCTTATTAAAGCTCATATTCCAGGAGAATTCCTTTTGGAATGGTTTCTGAAATCTCTGTAGTCAGACATTTCTAAGGATGTATCCCTGTCTGGGGTATTTTCTGAGGAACAGGCCATTTTTAGGGCCCAACAGCTTGAATTGATATATTCTCAGTCTGGGGTCCTTCATAAATATTTTCCCAATGCTCCTCACTCCAAATTAGATTTATCCAAAACTAAGCCTGGTCCTCATGGTGATGGACTTATTGGGTCGATCAATAATGGTGTAGTTAGCCTGCTTACTCAATTGCAGCAGTTGTCTTTGCAATTTACTCCTTCTGGTCAGGTTGTGCCTGCTGAGTCATCGCCCTCCCAGTCTTTGTCAGTGAATTCCATTCAGACTTCTGATCCTAAAGGAAATCAACAATCCGAAGGGAAGAAGAAGGGGCAGAATAATAAGAAAAAGGGCAAGAATGAGAAAAGTAATTCGAATAAAACCAACGAGCATGTTGGTGAGGGTCCAAAGGATAAAAAGAAAGTGAAGTTTCCATGCAAGTTATGTAATGGAGACCATCTTACTCACCTTTTCCCTAAAATTTAGGATGCGTAGCGCTTGTTAGCTCAGCAGGGTTCTTCCAGTTCCCAGGCTGTGTTGACAAACCCTTTTCCCTAATGGAAATAGCTAGTTTTTGGCGCGAATCAAAATACTGGGGCTTCCTCTAGGGGCACCTAGGAAGGGGAAATTCCATCAAACATATACATCATGAGTGCTCACGTCGATGTCGCTACGAGATCCCGTGATTATGGTGAAGAAGAGTCTTCGAAAGCTAAGGGTGCTCTTGATGCTACTGAGATGCTTCATATTACGAGGCCTACTATTGAGCCTATACCTCGGATGCCAAAAGCATCTACCAAGCATTCGACGATTAATCCAAATGCTAGGGCTGTCCAGAACTACTCTATTGTGGAAGATCTGGCGCAGAGTCCTTGTGCCATGTCGGCTTTAGAGGTGCTCCAGTCTTGTCTGGCTCAGCGCAGTGCTCTGCTCACTTCTCTTGGGGCTGTCGATCCAAATAATTCTCTTATGATTACATTCGATATGACTAATTTTAAAAAGAGACTCCCCCATCATATGAATTTTCATATTAAATCATCGTATAGGAAATGCAATATTTTCCAGACGGTCATTGATGAGGGTGCTTCCACATGTGTGATGACTCTCACATGCTAGAAGGGAATTGGATCTCCCACAGCTGTTCCATCTGCCACTCTTCTAACTGCGTTTGATGGTCATTCTCACAGACCGCATGGTATTGTCCCAGCTTTGCCTATCTGTGTTGGGGGCAAAACTGTAAATATAGAGGTTGAGATAGTCGATGCAAGCTTGGACTACAACCTTCTGTTGGGGAGAAACTGGATTTATGAGATGGATGCTATTGCATCTTCATTGTTTAGAATTATTTGTTTCCCTCACGAAGGGAGGATTGTTACAGTGGACCAACTGGACTATCCTCCTGTAGACCCGAATGCATCTACTGACTCAACTATTCCAAAATTGGATAATACTAAGGTGCCTGTTGAGAATTTAGGGGTTGGAATGTATTCTTCCTTGATGGGTACTTTTGATATTCCTCCTCCTACGGTTCATATAAATGCAATTTCATCCTCCAGGGCTCCTCTTTGAAGAGAGTTCTTCAGAACTCATTATTTTTTGGACCCTTGGACCTTACCTCCCCCTACCGCCACATTAGCAGAAGGTCAAGTGGGTGGAATGGCATTTCCAATGTCTACAGCTGAGATTGCTTATCAGTCTATTCTTGACTCTGCAGAGTCCATCCCAGCTCCTCTTTCACCAGAAGAGTTGGATGGAGATGTGGCTCCGGCTTGGACACTTAGTTCTTCTTCTGCCCAGGATTGCCTTGATACCACTCTTCCATCTGAAGAGGCCATCCTGGAAGCTATGACTGGTATAGAGAGACCGTGGGATGATTTGCATCATCGGTCTTAATTTTTACCTAATTTGAGCAAAGTCGAATCAAGTTTTCCAATTCCTCCATCTCCTGGTCCTGTTCGCCCAGTCCTGAACCCTTTAGCACCAACACATGTATATGCTGAAGGGAACATGGCTGTGATTTCTCCAACTATCCCGTTGAACATTTCCAGGGATCCTAATGTTATTGAGAATGTCTTCATCGGAGCTGAATGTTCCACTGAAGAAATTCAAATTTATACCGATCTCTTTAAGGAGTATAGGGATGTATTCGCTTGGTCTTATGAGGAAATGCCTCGTATATATCCATCTATTGTCCAGCATGAGATCAAGACTTACGAAAACGCTAAGCCTGTGAGGCAAAAAATTCGTCCGGTCAATCCTAGCAAGGTTGTAGCTATCAAAGCTGAGGTGGAGAAGCTGCTTAAGGCAGGATTTATTTATCAGGTTCCTTTAACTGAATGGGTTTCAAACCCTGTTCCCATAGATAAAAAAAAGGAACAATTCGAGTTTGCATCGATTTCAGATACCTTAATAAAGCATGTCCTAAAGATAATTACCCCACACCATTTATATATCAGATCATTGATGAGTGTGCCAGTAATGAGATTTTCTCCTTCATTGACGGTTTCTCCGGATATAATCAGATTACTATCCGTCCTGAAGATCAGCATAAGACTACCTTTATTTGTCCCTGGGGTACGTTTGCTTACAAGAATATGCCTTTTGGTCTTAAAAATGTTGGGGCTACATTTCAGCGGGCCATGTCATATGCCTTCCATGACATCAAACAGATTATCGAGGTGTATTTGGATGATTTAGCTGCTCATTCTCGAAAGAGGATGGATCATCCTGCTCACCTTCGTCAAATATTTGAACGATGTTTTTTCTATAAGATTAGGTTGAATCCGAACAAGTGCGTTTTCACGGTTACATCCGGTCGGTTATTGGGATTTATTGTGTCTAGGGAAGGGATAAGGGTAGATCCCTTCAAGGTTGAGGCAATACTTCGGTTACCTCCCTCGTCCTCTATTCGTCAACTTCAAAGTCTACAAGGAAAGGCTAATTTTCTCCAGAGATTTATTATGAATTATGCCGAAGTTACCAAGGGATTTATGAGATTATTGAAGAAGGGAGTTCCATTTCTTTGGGATGACTTCGCTCAACGCTCATTCGATGGTTTGAAAAAAGCATTAACCTCTGCTCCTTTATTGAGTCCACCTGATTATAGCAGGGATTTCCTTTTGTATCTAGCAGCAGCAGAATCTACTATTGGTATGGTTCTGGTTCAGGAAGATGATGCTCTTGCAGAGCATGTTATATACTATCTTAGTCGAGGATTGGTAGGTCCTGAGCTCTGGTATACTCTGATAGAAAAGTTAGCTTTAGCAGCAGTTCATGCTGTGCAGTGACTTTGGCATTACATTCTTCTACGAAAAACTTATGTTTTGGCAGCAGCCAATCCATTTCAGTTTGTCCTCAGTAGGCGAGTGATTGGGGGAAAATACAATAGATGGATTGTGATTTTGCAGGAATTTGATCTTGAGTTTATGTCTGCCAAGTCCAAGATATCATTGGTTTTCGCGGAATTGATCTCTGAGTTGCCCTGTGGGGAAGAGATAGTCTATGATGAATCCTTTCCGAATGAACATTTGTTTCTTATCCCTCAACAGGATCCTTGGTATGGAGATATAATTGTGTATCTTCAGACTGCGAAGTTTCCCTCTACTTTTTCGAAAGACGAGCACCATAAGTTACGTCACTTGGCTAAGAATTACTTGATCATTGGTGATGCTTTATACCGTCAAGGGGTTGATTCAATCCTGAGACGCTGCTTAACTCTCGAAGAAGCCGAGGCTATGCTGAATGATTGCCACAGTGGAGCTTGTGGTGGTCATTTATCTGGGCTTGCTATAGCCCAAAAGATCTTGCGTGCTGGGTACTTTTTGCCTTCGATTTTCAAGGATTGTATGGAGTCGGTCAAAAAGTGTCATCCGTGTCAAGTTTATACTCAAAAAATGCGCGCCCATCCAGCTCTGCTTTTTCCAGTCATTACTGTCGGTCCCTTTACAAAGTGGGGTATTGATTATACTACTTGTAACCCGCCTTTGGGTAAAGGTCACAAGTACATTATTGTAGCAGTAGACTACTTTACGAAGTGGGTCAAGGCTATGCCTAGTTTTGGGAATGATGGTGAGACTGCAGCTCTTTTTCTTTTCAACCAGGTTATTGCTCATTTTAGTATTCCTAGAGAGATTGTCACTAATCATGGTAGTCATTTTCAGAATAGCATGATGGTTGAGTTGGCTCTAAAATTAGGTTTCCGGCAGGAGCATTCATCTCCATATTATCCTCAAGCCAATCGGCAAGTGGAAGCCGTGAATAAATCCTTGAAGACAATTCTTCAAAGGAAAATCAATAAAGCTCGATCCAATTGGCATATCATGCTATATCCTGCACTTTGGGCATACAGGACATCAGTGAAAACTGTAACTGGATTTACTCCATTTCAACTAGTTTACGGGTTGGAATCCGTATTTCCCATTGAATGTGAGATTCCTTCTCTTAAGTTAGCTGTTGAACTTCGTCCTAACACTTCTAGTCTTGAAGAACGTCTCCTTCATTTGGAACATCTCGATGAGCAGCGTCGAGATGCTGCCACGATGAATGAAGCGCATAAAAACCGAGTTAAAGTTCAGTACGATAAGGCGGTCAAACCTAGGGTTTTTTCAGAAGGTGACCTTGTTTTGGTCTATGCCCAAGAAAAAGATGCCCTGGGGGCAGGAAAGTTTAATTCCATGTGGTATGGCCCCTTCATCGCTAAGAAAGTCCTTAAAAAAAGAGCATATACCTTGGTTGATTTTGAAGGAAACAAGTTGCCGGAGCCCAGAAATGGGCTCTATTTGAAAAAGTATTATGCATAGGCTTCAGCCTGACATTTTGCTTTTGTATATAGTAGTTTTACTTTGTACATATCTAGTTGTTTTTCGATCTTTGATGGGATGGTGATGTTTTTGATCTGCTTTGGCAGGTTGTGTTGGATGTCATGAGTCATTTTGGTTTCGCAGATGGTGCTAGTAGACACACCCAGAACTTAGCTTCCGCGGCTTGGGTGCTTCATTATCCATCTGGTCAGCTGTTAGTATCAAGAGGAGTCTACATTGGTCCTGCTTCTAATAATATAGCAGAATACACTGCAGTTAATTATCTACTCTCGGACGCAATATCTTTGGGTGTTGATTAATTGGTAGTTTTCTTGGACTCTCAGCTGGTGGTGTCGCAGTTGAACAATACTTATCGGGTTTGAGATCCATTTTTACTCCGGTTATTCTTGAGGGTACATTTGTTACAAAGATCATTTCAATTTTTAACTTTCATTCATATTCCTCGAGCTGACAATTGGATGGCAGACTCATTAGCTAATCAAGCAATTGATTCGCATATTAATTATTCCATACAATAAAATTTAATCATCAAAAACATCATACATTTTTATACATTTGTCACATCACATCAAACATCGTTGTATATATATCATCAGAGTGTTCAAAAAACTATACAAAATTTGGATCTATAAGTCATACAAAAATTTGGCCTTATGCCCGATCATGTTCAATCTATAAAAAAATATACAGTCATCTGATACATCATATCTATCTACTCCTAAGGTCCCTTCCAAGAATTTGTGTTCCTATAGAACATGATCGCGGTGGCAACTCGGCGGAATAACCGTACCCAGTCACGGGGTACTCCTACCACCCGTCTCTGGATGGCTTCAGGCAGATCTTCCACTGCAGCCATAGGTACCTAGTGGGTTAATCCCTCCAAGTTCCTCTGTATAGCCTGAAGGGTCATGTCTGAATCTATTGTATCCGTCTCGCCTCTATGACGCTTATGTCATGGGTAACCCTCAGGTCGAACTGGTCCAATATCTGTAACATGATCATTATAAAATTGTAATTCATTTGAATCCAATAAAAAACATGTTTGTTTTCCATTTTTTCATACATATTGAAAAAATCCAAAAAATTATATAAGTCAAAAAAAAAAAATTGCAAACTTACCGACTGTGCCCCATGCCGCGCCTAGTGAAAGGACAAGGTCTGGATCGCCTCAGAAATCCATCCCGGCATAGGGATAGTCTTCCATAGCGATGATTTGTTCTCCCCACCAAAGGAAGAACTCATCATCCCAAGTGGTTTCGGGGAACTTCACTTCCCCCCAATCTCTTCATCAAGTCAGCCCATCGGGAAATTCTTGGGTCTCTTGGGCTGCTGATAGAAGAGATCACTTTGGGTCTCAGCCCAGGAATCTTCTTGAAGAATAATGTCATCAAGATTGTACCATATCCAAAAAAATTTGTCTATGCTTTTTGGATAGAAGTCAATTGTTGCTTCATATTCATCAGTAGAGTTGTGCACCAATCATATACATGAGTTAAGCATTCCACTGTTATACTCATTTGAGTCCTGGATGCCTGGTGTAGGGAAGCAGATCCCGCTACCTTGCCAATGGTAAAAAGGAGGATTTTCATGTGCAAGTCTCTTAAATCTTTGATCGCGATTTGAGTTCCAACTTTCTTGGAACCCTCTACGCAGTAGACATGGACGTAATATTCCACGGTTAGCCCTCCCAGAGGCTTACCATGCAATTCTACTGGCTCCCCCCTCTAGGAGAGTCCAGTAATAAAATATATATCTTCCACTTCGATGCGTATGGGCATTTGATCTATTATGAAGCAGTCTTCTTCTGGTTCCCAAGAGTTCACAAGCATTTCGAGCAACCGGACATTACTCTTCATATTTGGCATTTTGAAAAACTTGAGCAATCCACAATTTCGAAGAATATTTAGTGATACTTGGTCCTGCATGACTTCATTGTCAATGGAACTGTGTTCACACTCTCTCCAAGATATAGTCATCCTGCAAAAATTCAATAATTCATTCATTAGCTACGCATTTTTTCATTTTGGGTTGCACATACGCGACTTTCTTTGTGCACAGTCGTGTATATACTCGACTTGGTCATTATAAACCTGTGTATGCGCAAACCCTTGATTTTTAGCAAATGATTCTACGGTGAAAATCCCTAATTTTTAAATTATGAATGGACAAAATGAATAACAAGGATGAATTAAGAGCTTACCTAACAAATTCGGTGAAGTTTGACGGTCAGTTGCTCCTGTTTTGACGAAAGAGTCTTTTTCTCCAGAGCATTTTTTCCCAAATCAGCAATGTAATAATGAACCAAATATGAGGTAACTTGTCTATTTATGCCCAAAAAGTTGAAAATTTTTGCAAAAATTTGTTATGCTTATTTTTTCAATCTATCTTAAGATGCATAACCTGGATGCTTGGAAGTGCCCAAATTGGTATATTTTCAGGTACATTTTGACGAATTCGAGATTTTTCCCGGTTTTTGATCCATGACTGCTGACCCGTCATGGTAGGTATATGATATTCACTAGCATATAGGTTAGGGAATCCACTTTCCGTTGCATTTTTCATACTAGCCTCCATTCTGATCACTTGCCATAGGGTCGATCCCATCAGGTCATGAGTATTACACCCATTTCACTCGCTGATTATTTAATCATGACTTGGTGGTAGAGACTTCCTTTACATGGGCTTCTTAGTTAGTTCCTCGCTATCACTTGTTTCCCATGCTGCGTTTTATGTAGGCTCAGGAGTCCTATTTAGTCCCACCATGACTTATGTGTTGAAGCTTCATTCTTCTTCTTCCTCACTATCATTTTTCTAGCTATTACCCTAGAGGCTCCCTGGTGTTGTTGAGTTGTATCACTGCATTGCATATTAGCTACTTGTTTATCCTGGCCTTTATCCGACTTCATTTGGACTCAATGTTTAAGCCAAATTTTGACCTTGACTGTCTGTACAAGTTAACCATTGCATGCATTTGGCTATCGCAACTTGACACCCTTTTACCCATGGATGGAACATGCCTCTGAGTATCGCTTACCAGTTTCCGCCACCTTGCATTGAGCATAGGATCGTTCCAATCCCAGGAACTAGTGCATCTGTTTCTTGATACTCGTTCTATCCATTGTACCATAGCATTATTTTATTCTTTTTCAGGCTTATTATATGAAAAAGAAAAAAAAATCAAATATAACAAAAAAAGCGGGAACGGGATGTAACTTCATAATTTGATGGCAGTACAGTGTCAGTTTGTCGCCCTTGAACAAAGCACATACACTTATATATTTCCTTCATTTGGGATGGTTTTAGTTTTGACCTAGGTTCAGCCTTTACCTTGTTTCATTGGTCAGTCCTCCCCCGGTTGGTTGTCTCTTCCAATCATATGGAGAGTTTGTTTTTGCCTCCTGCATAAAAAACTTATACAGTGTCACTTTTTACTGCCATGGTCATCACGAGTCATGCTTTTGTTCAAGGGAAGTCTAACTAGAGTCGGCCATTCTACGGTGTCTCTTGACTCATTATTCAGTTGGCCTTCCCGGTCTTGTCAGTATCTTTTTCTATCACATTAGATGTTTTGGTCTTCTACTCATGCCGGTTTGAGAAGGTCTCCATTGACTTCTCGCTGGCGGGTTTGTCTCTTATCGACTACGACACATTTATCTGAGAGCAAACCTAGACCTGCACCCTGGCCCTATTTCCATCATTGATAGGTGACCTTGTGCTCAGCATTTGATCATCATTATGGGTCTTTGACTGAGTGGTTTCCCCTGTGTTCGACGTCAGCATACATTATCACACTTGGGATTCGTGCAGTACCTTGATTTCCATTTGACCCTATTGGTGGATTTCTCGCCTCTGTGTCAGCTTTCATTATTGGTTGGTTCAGAGGGTTTCTTCCATGCGCTAGCTTCATCTTGTGCATGGCGGAAACGTACTTCGGTTTGGTTCCGTCAGTCTACTTCGTCCGATTCCTTCCAAATCTTGGCCTCCGGGTTACACTTGCGCTGGATTGATGTGGGATGCCTTAATGCCTTCCTTCCAGCAGATATTTTCCCATCGAATCTGACTCATTGCTCTGGGAATAAGGTCTAGGGTCTTTTTGTCAGTACCTTAGGGTTTGCAGTCATCAGTGGCAGACTCTTCGCTATCGACAGTGGGGATTCATAATTGCCTCCTGATTGGTAGATTCTTTCAAGTGTTCGACTTCAACTCATTTATTCGCACTTGTTAGATTGTATTGGGGCACCTTGACACTCATTTTCATTATTGGTGGGTTGTCTCGTGTTGGTTAACGGTTTACATTATTGACCGGTAATCCAAAAATTTCTCACATGGTCAACTTCAGCTCATTTATTCCCATCGTGTAGAATTGTGCCGTCGAGATCACTGAAGACCTCGAGTTGCATCAGCATTTCTCGATTCACTTTTGACAGTCCATTCAGTTTCTGCCATTGATGCCATTCACCCTTATATGTTGCAGTGTCAGTACAGCAGCATCCTATATGTTGGCTCCCGAGTTGCGTGATTGTACCATTTATTCCACCCTTTATGATTTGGTACTTGGAGATTCAGTTACTTATATGATCAGACATCCAGTTTCAGCATCATTGATCAGCTTTTTATATGTGATACTTAGACATTGATTCTGACTTGTACTTCCGGGCCATGCTCAGATGATTCATTGTGTACTTCCACTTCAGCTATACTTGTATACATTTTGGATCTATTATATACTTTCGATATGATGTATTTTTGACTGAGCATGGGTATGCTCGCCTCAGCATGAGTTGACTCTCTGTTTTCTTTCATTGGTTTTTGGCAGGCTGAAATCTGGTGAAGTCCTCTCTTGTCCTTGCGAAGTTCTTTCTATGTGCATAATACATTTCGGCCATCATGTACCCCTTCTAATCTCATATATTAGGGGGCATCTATTATAGCATCATTTTTCACCCTCATGTGATTCATGATTGTCTCTATGGCCTTGGGCACCCATTCCACAGACTTGAACAAAATTCATAAAAAACAGTGTTAAAAATCCCATACGCGGGTATGCCCAGACTTTTCCGCGTGTATACGCGAGTCCACATGTACTTTTCCACGTATTCCATTAAAATCATTAAAAAATATATACAAATTCCCTATTTTCGGGCTCGGTTGATGGTTACTCCAGTATTTTAACCACCCCAGCATGTGGCCAAATGTTTCCAACTGATTGAAACTACTTTGAGGGAGTATAAAAGCCCCTCATGTGTATGGCCTAAGGGAGGGAGAAATTTATAGATATTATACTCTGTTGGAATCCCAATTCAAGTCTGAATTCCCGTGCCTCCTGCACTTTCCCAGATTTTTACAGGAAACCCTTGTTTCCTGGAGATGTTCATCCATTTATATGCCATCTTGAGTGCACAAGTCTTGAAAGTATCTTAGCGAGGCAAGGGCGGGACGGATCCGGACGATGGTCTTTTCGAAGATCGTGGAAGGATTCAGGTGATCTCTCCACATTTTATTACTGTACATGTTCTTCACAATAATGAAGAACCATCTTGTTCCTGAACTTATGTGTTAATATCTATTTGCATATGTGAAAAGATTGATTATTAAGCATTTATTATTGTTTATTTAATGTTTCACATGGATTACACTAACGTTTAGGAGAAATATATGATGTACAACTAGGTTTCCGTGCATGTTCTTTCTTGTTTTCCAGGTTAAGGAGGAAGAAGGGCTGCTGGGGGTTTGGACCCCATGGGATCTACATCGAACGTAGGACTACGGGTGAGTTCTACTTTCGTTGTTATATATTTTTTAGCATTTAAGTGTGGTTGTGTGTGAGTCCTTCTGAATGGCATGCCCTGATCTGTGGAGGTTTTGACCCAACAAACCTCTAGGGTGTTTTTCCCCAAAACGTTCCTTCATTATATAGAAAATGTGCTTCTCCTCCAAGGGCCCCACTCAACTAGGGTTTGCTTCCTTGCCAAGCTTTCCTCCTCTAGGGTCGTTGTCCCATTAATTGGAGAGCAACTAGGTGTTGTGTGGTTTGATTTAGTCAGTGTGACTAAATGCATATTCTAATAATCTTCCTTGATTGAGTCTCTTTTCATTACACCTTTTCACATTTAAGGAGTCTTCAAATTTTTTTGTTGAATTTGCCTCCATTCACATTGAGCTTCCTTATTCATGGATCCACTCTTTTAAAGACAAGTTGAGTTGACTAGGTCAACTTAACCTTGTTCACACATGTGGATGCTTGATCTAGTTATTTCATGGCCCCTTCTTACATTGTGAGAGGTTTTTATTCTTGCTAGAGTAGTTTTTTTATGAGCCTCCTTGCTCACTTATTCATGCATTTGAATTTATTGAAAAAAATTAATATTCCACTTAGCTATGAGCTAAGTTGGGAATATTACAGTCTCCCCCTCCCAAATTTTTCTTGTCCTCAAAGCAACTACAAGGGTTCTGCAAAATTTCTTCTCCTTCTTTTGTGTCCTTCTCATCCATAGCCTCCATCCATGCATCATATTTTCTGCCAAAGTGTTTGTCTTCTAATGGTTCCTCCCAAGTGTACAAGTTGGCCTGTGGTGAATAAGCCCAATGGCTCTTGTCATGGAAGAATGGAAGGCTAATATGGGAACTTTCTTGCTGATCCAAGGCCTCAAGATAGGAGTGGTGACAATCATGGAGCACTTCATCATCAATGAAAGACTCTCCTCCCCATGCTATCATCCAAGCAAAATTTGTTGCCTCCCAAGATGGCAACTCATGGTAAATCTTCTCCACCTTGAGCTCTTGCAAAGAAGGTGGGCTGAATGGCTAAAAATGATAGGAAAAATAGCCTACCCCATGCTATCTCCCTCTCCACTCATGGCAAGTGTAGAGTACATATTGTTCTTGGGTTGTAGTAAGGTTAAACTTTGATGGAAAAAGAAGGGTTGGATCTCCAAAGATCCTTCCTCCAAAGTCATGGATCTTGCTGGCCCAAATAATTCCATTCAAAGTGAATGGCACATCACCACCATATTTCATCCAAATCAGAAAGTTGCTAAAGTTTATGTGCAAGTGAAGATGATACATATGGCCTCCAAGGTGGGTACAATGCAGTTTTTCCAATTGCTGATTTAAAACATCGAGTGGCAAGTTGCCTCCCAAAGAATTTTCAGTTATGCATGTCAACTCATCTACTAGAAAGTAGTGAGCAACAATATATATCAACTACATACAATCAAAACAAAAAATCACTTGCTCCAAGTCATGTAGAGATGGGTTATCATCATTACAAAATGTGGCCCTAAAGTGACCATAACACCCATGAATAATCTTGCTCTCTTGCAGAGCAATGCATTGCTTACAAATGGTGAGAAGATACAAATTCTTAATAGAATAATCAATAAGCACATAGATGTGTTTCTTACCATGCCTCATGTGTGAGCTGAAGATGTGATCCATGAGTGAGCCCCCCCATAATAATCTCCTCATAAATTTATGCAAGATGAAAGGATACACACTTCTTTGGAAATACTCCATCATAAGAAACTTTTTCTTAGAGGACAACGATGTAGGCTTAAGTAGCAATTCTCTTTTCATTCCATGACTCTTCCTCTTGACATTCCACATGCCAAAACCATTTACCCTTATGCTGCTATGTGAGAGGATCTCCCTCCCTTCCATCATTGCTGAAAGGTAGCCTTCTTGCACTTTGGATGTCCCATGCATTCCTCTTGGAATGTTGTGTTGAGTATGGATATTTTTCAGGCCATACTCTCCCAAAAGAAACCATAGCAGCAAGGGCTCTTGTTGCTTCCTTATGTTAGCCACCCATAAAATTCTGACATATCAGATGGTGGCTAAATAATGTTGGATAGCCTCCAAGAAACAATTTCATGATTAAAATTGCTGATAATTGAAGACTTTTTGATAATGTCCTATCCTTGGTTAATATTCACTACTGTTTCCATTCAAAACTTAAAAATATTGCTGATTTCTAAAGCCAAAGTACCACTGCAAAGGACCCCTTTTCCCCTCCCTTCTCCAAATCTAATCTTAGTTTCTTTTCTCCATCTCCATTGAAAACCCCTCAACTTCATGATTCCTCCTTTTTCCTTCATTTAAATTCATTTCATAAAGGTCTAAGACTCACTCTTGACCTTGCCGGAACCCTCATTTCCCTTTTAAAAATCATAGAAAACGCACATTTTCTATGCGCTGGACTTAAGCTCCTTCTCCGCTAGCCCCGCGCCTTTTTCTCTCCATATGACCCGACGCCGTGACCGAATTATTTCCCCTGTGGGGGCTTTACTCTATCCGTAGGGTCAAACCTTGGTTCCCGCGTAGTTGACTCCTCGGGATGGGTGAAGAATTAATCTAACGGCTGCCATTCACTACGGGGGGTCGCTCCAAAAGTCTCGTGTCCGTACACCTTGGCCCCCCGCAGTTCATCTCCGCCGTCCGATCAAAAACAAATCGACGACATGGAAGGTTACTTGCCCTATGGACCCCGCCTTTCCCCGCGCTGTTTTCCAAAACCACGGTTTATTCCGCACCACTCTTCGGGAAAAGGCTGTTTTGGCCCGAGGCCCAGTGATTCCACACACCGCATGATGCGTGTCCTCCGCCCTGTTTCAAAACTTCCACATAAAGTCAATCCCCCACGCGTTATCCGTTAGACCATAACCACCCAGCGGAATCGATGATAGCCGTCCGATCCGAGCCCGCTAATCCAACAGTTGATGATCGCCCAAGATGCCCAACCTTTAACCAAAGCGCCCACTCGATAACCAAGCCATCGCGCGGTGGGAAATAAATCTCCCCCATCGATCTCTGCAGATCGACGGTCCCCATTCAATTTCCCGATTCCATTCCCTAGTCAACTATTCTCCGCCGCTGACCTTCCTAGTCGCTCTCGATCGTTGATCACAGTGCGATCAATTGCTCAGATTTCCCCACTCCTCCGCACGCCCTCCGATGCAAATTTCCATATAAACGTAGGATTTTATAATTTTGTTTGTATTTTGCAGGGTTTTAAAATTCTTTTGCCATGTCTGAAGAAGATTTGAAGGATGAGGGTGACGACTCCCGGTCTTTCAATTTAATAAAGGAAATTGACCACAAGGTGTAGAACTGTGTTGTCAACAAGGTTTCATGAGCCGTTGATGCAGCATGCCCCTGTCAAACATGGAAAACATCGAACAAACCCAGAAAAAGAGTATCAGAAAGAAGAAATGGATCAGAGCGAGAGTTTAATGGACAGATTGGAAGGGATTACGGCTAAGATGGCCATCAGAAGCTTAATCCCCAACTCAAACACAGTTTAAAAGGAAAACCTAAAAGTGTTTATCAGACATAATGCCTCCACTGCCATATCTGAGGCAAATTGATTCCTCAACCACCACAGTGCCACCTATGCCTCAAAGGATTCAATCAGGAGCTGAATTTATTGATCAGGATCAGATTTTTTCCTCGACACAGCCAAAGAGGTCACTTCTGCCAGGGCCTTCAATACAAAGAATATCTGCAGAGTTACTTCGAACTACCTGTGCCTCAAAGGTCAACAAATACTCCTACCCATCTTAAATCATAAGTGTAAATCAATTAATATGGTGAACACCTCTTCTGTTTCTTCATTGAGCATCCCAAGGGCCAATGGGCCATTTAAATCCTGTATTAATTGATTTTGAGATCTTTTATCAGATCTCACCTCCTCATTCTTCTACAAACACTTCAGTAGAAGATGGATGGTTGGTTGGTTGTTGGTTGTTGTTTGATCACAAGTTGTAACATTGAAACTCTCGGAAATAAATATACAAGTCTGTTGAAGTTGAAAAACAAATTGAAGTCTTGGATGTCTTGATGATGCTGTTGCATCCCTGTTCCTGAGAAGGCTCTATCACTGGATTCATGAGCTTGGTTGTTGGTGAAGTATTCTCACTGTTTAATGTTTTCTCCTGTTTTCATTATGTTTCATAATTTCTTACTACAGTAGGCTGAAAGTTTTGGGCTAAGAAATGACTCCTGGAAGCACCTTAGACCTGTTCACCCTTCACTGTTTTATGTTTTCTTCTGCTGAAGTATTTTAGAGGCTTTAAACCTTCTCTTTAGTCTTCATGCTTGTTTATTTCCTTAATAGCTCAAATAGTTGGTTTCAACATGATTTATGGTTCTCCCTGCTTGTCTGCCATCACTTGAAAGCTGTTATTGAAGTCTCCCTTTGAAGTACCATTGTCTTAAGTTAATCAAAGAGGTCAGTTTTGATCTTACCCTTTGCCCCTGCTTGAATAGTTGTTTTGAAGGTCTTTATAGTTGCAAGCATAGATGTTATTTAGGTGTTCCCTCTTCTATGAATGCAACTATCAGTGAATCTTTTATGTTTTCTAAGTCCTTTAAAATAAAATCTTTGAGGAAATAGGGAGTTCCCCGAATCTTAGATTTCATTTTAAAAGTTGTCTTGAAGTCATTATTTGCTTAAAGAATGTTTGTGGAATTTATTGTTAGCCCTGTCTATCAAATATATCTTTATTGTTAAGTTATGTTTTCAAGTTCCCTTTGTTGAGAATTAAGCTTCTCTTTCCAAAACATTAATGTCCATCTCATTCCAAAACAAAGGATCCTGTGGCCAAGTTAGATTTTCCCTTTGATATCCCATATCCCTTGAAGAGTTTGTAGTGACCTTATTTTGACTCCATTGCCCAATGAACCAGATATTTCCTCTTTCTGTCTATCTTTCCTAGACCTTTCATATTCTGTTGTATCAACTCAACCCAACCAAACAAACATCTGCACTTAATAACTAGTCTAAAATCCATAATCAAAGAAAACAAGAGAAACCTTTGCAAACAAATATTTGAGAGATGCCTCTCTGAGAATAGGAGGACTAGATCCTGGAACTCTAAAGATTGGTTCTGATGTTTCTTTGTCTTTTGATTTTCCAAACTGTCAAAACATGGGAGATCAACATAATGGCGATCATGGTGGGACATCTGAGTCAGTAACAATATAAATACCCTTTAAGCACTTCAGAAATCCCTTATTTTCAAGAATATCCAGTGATTATTAGCCACCTCATCGCCACCAACATAATGGCGATCACGGTGGGACCCTACTGAGAATTAGAGGTTTCAAAAACTTTCTTAAAACCTTTAGGTCCAGTCTAACATAAGTAACTTTCTTCAAGCACTGCCTAACATAATGGCAATCATGATAGGACTTGATTGAATCAGTGACAAACTAAGTAACCCTTAGGATTCCTTTTGATCCTTATCAAACCTTGAAGAAACCAGTTACCAAGCCATAAGAGCAACTCTGTTTATTTGAACACCTTAGCTAAGTGCAAAATCAGACTTAGAACACTTTCTTAACCTATAAAACCGAAATAAACTCATAAAAACCCAAAAATATTTCAAGTTTGGCTTCATAATAAACATGGTAGTGGACCATAGAACCCTTTTACCTCCTCACGAGCTAAAAACTTCCACTTTGTAGTAAAACACTCTTTCCCGCATATCACTTACCTTTCATGTGTTTTACCTTGTACTCTTAGACAGAGTCTGGAAAGGGCCAGATAGCCTCCGGATCTCATCCTCTTTTAGAGGTGATATATCTGGTGAATGCCCTCCCAGTAAATCTCTGGTTAGATTTTGTTCTGTTTCGGGATATCCTTGAAAAAAGGATGTTTCACAAGCACTGTGGTGGATAGTGTACCTCTTTGAAAACACTCTAAAATTTCCACCTGGTGACTCCACAATCCTGAGCAGACCTTAAGACTCCACTGGAAAGAACCCTTACCATTATAACATTTTCCAAATCCAGTTAGAGGACAGTAGGATCAAAATTTGTGTAAACAGATCAGTTAACCTCTCAAAGATTGTCATATTTGGTTGAACTTTTCTTGTTATTTTGGGTCTAAAAACACACCATAGTGGCTTCTAGAAATATCTACACTAGAGCCCATCCTGACCCCAACCCACCTAAAATAGTTGATGACCCAGAAAGTATCCTCTGGAAGTCTCCTAAGATTAAATTATCAACTGTTTTCAGATCACCCCTAAGAGCTAAATCAGTTCCTGAAAAAATTTCTGCTCTACAACACTCACAAGCTGACTTGGTTAATCCATTTAGGACTAGATCATTTAGTGAGTTAGAACAACTATATTTTTAGTTTTCACTATCATCTCCTGAAACAAGTGAACATCTTGATAGCAAAGAAACAACACCTCCTGATTTACATTTTCTTCACATCCTAGGTGTCTCTCATCCAAGATCAGCTCAGCAGTCTACTCCTGGTCCATCCACTACTACTCATCCTACATCCATTGTTCAAACCACCACACCTCAGCCCACTTTCCCTCTTGTCAATCCACCACTTGTTAATCCACCCCCACCTCATATCATGGCAGCATGGTATGCTCCCTTAGCCCTTACTGTACCACTAGTCAATCTTCCATAGGACTATCAGTCCAAAATTCCATTATATGATGCTAATAATGCTACAGCTGCATCACAACATGTGGATAAGATGAATGACTATTTTGACCGAAATGAAATTAACGATGATTCTGTCAAACTTAGATTATTTTCTCAGAGCTTAGGGGGAGAAGTAAGAAAATGGTTTAAAGGTTTAGCCCCCCGTAGTATTAACAATCTCCAAGCCTTCCATCAAACATTCCTAAACAAATGGGAAGTAAAGAAGAATCCTCTCCAAGTCCTTGCTGATTACAACAATCTCCGTAGGAATCCTGGGGAAAGTGTACAAGCATATTGTACTAGATTTAACAGTGTATATAATGCACTTTCCCTAGAACTAAACCCTCCACAAGGCTCAGCCTTAAACAAATTTCCTGAAGGATTTGACTCTGACATGACTTATTCACTGAGAGAAAGAGATTTTGCAACTCTGGAAGATATGCAAAGGGGTGCTCTTTCTGTGGAAGTCAACTTAATAGAAAAGAGAGAAAGAATGAAAACTGAAAAGAGAGTATCTTTTAGAGAGGAATCCCCTCCCTCTACTTCAAGCTCAAAAATGGAGAGAATGTTGGAAGAAATGATGAAAGAGATGAACATAATTAAGAAAGAACAAGAAAATCAAAACCAGACTACACTTCAAAACAATCAAAACAAAAATAGAAATCAGAATTATAGAAGAGATAACAATAAAGATAAGCAAAAAGAAAGTGACCAACAAATTAGACCTCCCTTTCAATAGAACTATGTAGATCAATATGAGGAAGACAGGGAGTTGGAAAGGTTGGAAGAATCACATGTAAACTTGATTGGATCAGACAGTGGCGATGATGTTTTTTTCACTGAGGAAGAACAAGGTTTCCTCTCTAATAATCAGAATACAAACACCTATGAAGATTCTGATGACTATAGATTGGGTTTTGAAAATGCAATCATGGAGGTACACAAACAGTATAATATTAGGAGCAAGGGAAGTGTAGAAAAATCCAAAAGATAAGAATACTAGTGCTGCTGTCAAGAAAAACGCAGAAAACTAGCCCAAGAAGACAGTAGAAAAAATCAACATTTCGGTCAAAAAACTAGATTTAAATAAAGACAAGGGAATCCAGCCAGATGTTGAACAAAGCACCCCTAGCACTTCAGCTAGTGGTCCTAGTAAAACTATTCCTATCACTAGTTCAAGCAAGGTTCAGCAAATCAAAGCTGCTGAAAAGAATTCACTTGAAAAAACAGAGGTAAATATTAACAAGTCAATTATTCCTTTCAGCCTTGAGGGAGAGATTGCTAAGATAAAAATTACCATCCCCCTTGCTGAACTAGTAACCCAAGAAGTGTACAAAAACCAAGTTTTGAAAGCTTTAAACTTAGGAAGTGATACTGACACCTTAAACTTGACAGATGATAAACCTGAGTTGTTTTTTGGCCCAGAGGTTGAAGGAAAGTATCAAGAAGGACCAGTCCCTCCCTTCTATGTTAGCTTGAACATACACGATAAAATTCTACACAACGCCATGTTAGATTCCGGAGCTTCACACAATCTCATGCCCAAGGTAGTAATGGAAAGCTTAGGCTTAGAAATTAATAAACCATAGAAAGATTTGTATTCTTTTGACTCAATCAGAGTCAAATGTTTGGGTTTAATCAAAGATTTATGTGTTAACTTAGCTCAGATCCCCGCCAAGAATCTAGTAATGGATGTAGTTGTAGCTGAAATTCCCCCTAAGTATGGCATGCTCTTATCAAGATCATGGGGAGCCAAACTTCAAGGAAGCCTTCAAATGGATATGTCTTATGCCACCATCCCTGTTTTTAACCAAAACAAAAGACTATACAGAGAATCCCACATGAAGTACATGGTGAGTAACATGGACAGGCCAAACAACACTCCAATCTATTCTATTCAATCAAGTTTAGATTCCTTTATCTTATGTAATGAAGATGAAATTACTCAACAAGGTAAAGAAAACATGGACCCAATCAATTCACCAGAACAATCCAATCTTACCTCGAATCAACTTCAAAATATTGACAATCAACAGCGACAAGAAAGTGAAAATGAGTCAAACATACTCTAGACAGCAAATTTCGATGGATCCTGCAATAAAACTAGTGCAGGGGTAGGTGTCTAGATTCAGAACAAAAATTAGAGTTTTTCATACAAATTAGATTTCCCGTGCACTAACAACATCGCTGAGTACAAAGCCCTCCTCTTAGGTTTACAATTGCTCAAACAGTTAAAAGCCCAAAGGATATCTATTTTAGGGGATTCTGAACTTATCATCAAACAAATCAAAGGAGAATACTCCGCCAAGAATCCAAGGCTTAGGGAATATCGAAATGCTGCCCTCGACCTACTAAATTTTTTTGAAAAATATGAACTCATTTTCATCCCCAGAGCACTCAATCATCTAGCAAATGAACTTGCCTTCGCTACCAGCAATTTCCAAGTACCTGAGATAAATGAACAACTCAGTATAAAGGTGAAACACATACCTGCTGTGCCTAATAACGAAGATCACTGGCAGATGTTTGAATCTGACAAACACATAGATGATTTCTTGAAATCAGAAAATGTTTTTAGCATACCAACACCGGAAACTAGCCATGAAGAAAACTATTTGTATATTGAACAAATCCCAGAGGTTGAAATGACATATCCTGCTGATATAAATCATTGTTTGAACCCTTTTGAAGCAGAGATAATGAACAATGAAGACCAAGAAGACTTACAAGTCTTACAATGCAAAAATGATAAGATCCCAAGAGGTCTCACACCTTTAGAACACCTGTTTGATCTCAACGATGTAGCTAAAGAACCAAAAATGGAGCCTGTGGAAACAAATATAGAAGAGCATAACATAGGCAGTCTAACAGAACCCAAGACGATCAAGCTATCTAGCACCCTCCCAGCTCACATAAAAATGAAATACATAGAACTTTTCAAAGAATTTAAAGATGTGTTCGCTTGGGAATACAAAGACTTAAAATCATATGATACTAGCATCATCCAGCATAAAATTCCCTTGAAGGAAAATCAAAGGCCTTTCAAGCAAAAACTAAGGAGAATAAATCCCCTTTTATTACCTTTGGTTAAGGCAGAAATTGAGAAAATGTACAATGCTGGGATCATAGTACCCATTAGATTTTCAGAATGGGTATCAAACTTAGTTTCTGTTAGAAAGAAAACCGGGGAAATCAGGCTCTATATTGACTTCAGAAATTTAAACAGAGCCTCTTTAAAGGATAACTACCCCTTGCCCAAAATGGATCATATACTTCAAAGAGTAGTTGGGTCAAGAAGAATATCCCTTTTAGATGGTTTCTCGGGTTACAATCAGGTGTTAGTGTTCCCAAGTGATCAAATCAAAACTGCTTTTACCACACCTTGGGGCACCTTTATGTATGTCAAAATGCCTTTCGTATTAATAAACGTAGGGGCCACCTTCCAAAGGGCCATGGACATAGCCTTCTCTAAAGATATTGGCTATTTTATAATTATTTACCTTGATGACATAACTGTTTTCTCGAAAACTGATGAAGAACATTTGATTCACCTAAGAAAGGTTTTTGAGAAGTGTAGGAAATTTGGCTTATCACTGAATCCCAAGAAGACCCTCTTTGGTCTCCAAGAAGGGAAACTTCTTGGTCATATAATTTCAGAAGAAGGAATCAAAATAGACCCTACAAGGATAAATGGCATATTACAAATTAGCCATCCTAGAAGCCTCAAAGAATTGCAATCCTTCATTGGAAAGATAAATTTTTTGAGAAGGTTTATTCCCAACCTTGCTGAGCTATTAAAAAACATTACAAACATGCTTAAGAAAAATGTGGGTGTAAAATTGACTTTACCAGCTAAACAATCATTCGAACTGGTCAAACAAGCTCTTACCCAAACACCAATCCTGATTAGTCCTGATTTTACCAAAGACTTTTACATCTTTTCTTTTGCATCTGAGCATACAATAGCTGTAGTTCTACTTCAAAAGAATGATTTAGGACAAGAATAGCCAATATCCTTCTTTAGTATGGCCTTAAGAGATGCTCCTCTCAAATATAATATCATGGAGAAACAAGCCTTAGCATTAGTGAAAGCATTAAAGGACTTTAGGGTCTATATTTTACACTCTCACATAATTTCTTTTGTTCCACATACTGTTGTCAAGGACATTCTGAGTCAAGACCCTGATGGTAAAAGGGGAAAATTGATTGCAAATATTCTTGAATATGACTTAGAAATCAGGCCCACCAAACTAGTTAAAGGGCAAGGACTAGCACAACTCATGGCTGAGTCTAACTTCCAAGCATTAGACATGAATATGGTAGACGTGTTGGAAGAAATAGAAGAATATGATGCTCCTTTTATTGAAGAAACCTTTCTAAATTCTCCTTGATATGCTGACATTGTTTATGTGCTTTTATATTTAAATACCCCTCCTTCTTTATCTAAAACTAAGGCTAGATTCTTGAAACAAAAGGCTTTGAGTTTTTTCATATTAAATGGAGTATTATATTGGAAAAATGCTTTTGGAATTTTTCTTAAATGTTTTCTTGAAGATGATGCAGGAAAAATCATACATGAATTGCATGATGGTGAATGTGGAGGACACCTCTACTGGAAGGCCACAGCAAAAAAATTTCTCAGATCAGGTTACTATTGGCCTACCCTTTTCCCAGACACTCAGAAGCTGGTCATGTCTTGCCATAAGTGTCAAATCTTTGATGGCAAGAGAAAGCTCCTTCCCTTACCCCTACCTCCTATCAGAGTTGAGGCACCTTTTCAACAATGGGGGCTGGACTTCATTGGAGAAATTCATCCATCTTCCTCAGCTCAACATAAGTGGATCCTCACATCCACTGACTTCTTCACCAAATGGATAGAAGCTATACCTACCAGGAATGCTAATGACTCTGTCATTATCAAGTTTCTTGAAACCCATATCCTATCCAGATTTGGTTGTCCCAGAAAAATCATAACAGACAATGCTGCTACTTTCAAATCCAAAAAGATGGTTGATTTATGTCACAAATACCATATAAACTTGGGCCATTCCACTGCTTACTATCCCCAAGGGAATGGATTATCTGAATCCTCCAACAAGAGTCTCATTAATATCATTAAAAAGCTGTTGAAAGAAAATAGAAAATGATGGCACAGTAAGCTGGTTCATGCCTTATTGGTTGATAGACTAACCACAAAGAAATCAATAAATATGTCCCCCTATCAGTTAGTTTATGGCATGGATGCAGTATTCCCTACCTCATTAGGAGTTCCAATCATGAAGCTCCTTCAAGAAGTACAGGTTGAAGAAAATGATATGCAGAGGAGGATCAACCAAACAATTCATTTGCGGCAGACCCGAGAAGAAGTTTATGAAAGAACACAGTTAGTCCAATAAAATATGAAGAAGCAATTTGATAAAAGGACTAAGGCAAACAACTTCCAGATTGGAAGTGTTGTTCTTAAATGGGATTCAAGGAGAGAAGAAAAGGGGAAACATGGCAAGTTTGAGAACTTGTGGAAAGGGCCATATGTTATTCATGCTGAGAGGGGTCATAATACATTTATCTTGAAAGAAATGAATGGAGAAGACCTGTATGGAGGTCCTGTCAATGGCAGGATGCTCAAGCATTACTTCTGCCAAGAATCTTAAGTTTCAAAGCATTTGTGTTTTACCATTGTAGATATCATAGCCTAACCATTGCATTCAAAGTTAAAAGAAAATCAAAATACAAAAACAATAGAAAGAAAGAAAAGAGGGCAGTTTGTTGAAAAAAAAAAAGGCAAAGCCCCATGCCAAAAAAGAGAAACAAAACTGAAAGTGTGCAAGCTTAAATGCCACTCCTGATAACCACACTTCTAGTTAGTCAAACAGCCTAATATTGACTAATTAGTTTTAAATTTTCTGCTGATAGGGTAGTGAATTTGGTTTACCAAACTGTTTAATCTCGGCTTATCAGTAGATAGATTAGGATAGAAATTAAAAGGTTCAAACAAATTCAAAATCTGAACCAAAATATCCAAAGAGAGATGACTCAAAAACTGTTTTATTTTTCAAAGTCATAAAAGAGAAAAAAATGGTTCTAATTTGCCCAAAATCTGAATCAGTTATCAAGGAAGAGACAGCTCAAACAAAAGCAAAGACAGAGCTGTGAAGAGAAGAGAAGGCCACGATGAGAAAATTTCAGATCTTAAGCCTTCCATTTTGATTTTAATTTTCTACAAATAATAATCTATGTGCAACTTGTTTTTATGCCATAGATCACAGCAATTTAAACAGCTTAATCCTGACTTGACTGTTTTTGAATTTATGTTATAGAATTTAGAGAATGGAAGTCTGTTGGACAACTTAATCCCAACAGACAGTAGATTAGGTAGAGAATCATATGGATCCAACTGTTTAATCTGGATCCATGAAGAAATAAGGAGTAGAGTTAGATTAGCTTTTATGCTTTCAAACGAATAAAATGTTGTAAGAGAGTTTGCCAATCCAAGTGCACTCTGATGAGGATAAAATGTTAGATCAGTAGGTTTGGGTAGGTAGAAATTTCGTTGATAAGAGTTCCATTTTGCTTCAAAGATTGACAATTGGTTTCCAGAGAAAAGAAAGATCAAGAAAAGGAAATAGCCCAATGGATGAGGCAATTGATCAGCCCCCTAGAGAATACAAGTCTGCAGTTCTTGATGCCTTCAAAAGGACACCATCCCCAAGTGGAGCCACTGTTAGCCACCCATAAAATTCTGACATATCAGATGGTGGCTAAATAATGTTGGATAGCCTCCAAGAAACAATTTCATGATTAAAATTGCTGATACTTGAATACTTTTTGATAATGTCCTATCCTTGGTTAATATTCACTACTGTTTCCATTCATAACTCAGAAATACTGCTGATTTCTAAAGCTAAAGTACTGCTGCAAAGGACCCCTTTTCCCCTCCCTTCTCCAAATCTAATCTCAGTTTCTTTTCTCCATCTCCCTTGAAAACCCCTCAACTTCATGATTCCTCCTTTTTCCTTCATTTAAATTCATTTCCTAAAGGTCTAAGACTCACTCTTGACCTTGCCGGAACCCTCATTTCCCTTTTAAAAACCATAGAAAACGCACATTTTCTATGCGCTGGACTTAAGCTCCTTCTCTGCTAGCCCCACACCTTTTTCTCTCCATATGACCCGACGCCGTGACTGAAGTGTTTCCCCTTCAGGGGCTTTACTCTATCCGTAGGGTCAAACCTTGGTGCCCCCGTAGTTGACTCCTCGGGATGGGTGAAGACTTAATCTAACGGCTGCCATTCACTACGGGGGGTCACTCCAAAAGTCTCGTGTCCGTACACGTTGGCCCCCCGCAGTTCATCTCCACCGTCTGATCAAAAACCAATCGACGGCGTGGAACGTTACTTGCCCTGTGGACCCCGCCTTTCCCCACGCTATTTTCCAAAACCACGGTTTATTCCACACCACTCTTCGGGAAAAGGCTATTTTGGCCCGAGGCCCAGTGATTCCACACACCGCCTGACGCGTGTCCTCCGCCCTATTTCAAAACCGCCGCATAAAGTCAATCCCCCGCACGTTATCCATCAGACCATAACCGCCCAGCGGAATCGATGATAGCCATCCGATCCGGGCCCGCTGATCCAGTGGTTGATGATCTCCCAAGATGCTCGACCTTTAACCAAAGCGCCCGCTCAATAACCAAGCCGTCGCGCAGTGGGAAATCAATCTCCCCCGTCGATCTCTGCAGATCGATGGTCCCCATTCAATTTCCCGATTCCATTCCCTAGTCAACTATTCTCCGCCGCTGACCTTCCTAGTCGCTCTCGATCATTGATCACACCACGATCAATGGCTCAGATTGCCCCACTCCTCCGCATGCCCTCCGATGCATATTTCCATATAAACGCAGGATTTTATAATTTTTTCTGTATTTTGCAGGGTTTTAAAATTCTTTCGCCATGTCTGAAGAAGATTCGAAGGATGAGGTTGACGACTCCCATTATTTCGATTTAACAAAGGAAATCGACCACAGGGTGTAGAACTGTGTTTTCAACAAGGTTTCATGTGCCGTTGACACAGCATGCCCCAGTCAAACCTGGAAAACATCGAACAACCCCAGAAAAAGAGTATCAGAAAGCATAAATGGATTAGAGCGAGAGTTTAATGGACAGATTGGAAGGGATTACGGCTAAGACGGCCATCAGAAGCTTAATCCCCAACTCAAACACAGTTTAAAAGGAAAACCTAAAAGTGTTTATCAGACATAATGCCTCCACTGCCATATCTGAGGCAAATTGATTCCTCAACCACCACAGCGCCACCTGTGCTTCAAAGGATTCAATCAGGAGCTGAATTTATTGACCAGGATCATATTTTTGCCTCAACACAGCCAAAGAGGTCACTTCTGCCAGGGCCTTCAATACAAAGAATATCTGCAGAGTTACTTCGGACTACCTGTGCCTCAAAGGTCAACAAATAATCCTACCCAGCTTAAATCATAAGTGTAAATCAATTAATATGGTGAACACCTCTTCTGTTTCTTCATTGAGCATCCCAAGGGCCAATGGGCCATTTAAATCCTGTATTAATTGTAATTGAGATCTTTTTCAGATCTCACCTCCTCATCTTTCTATATATACCACACCAGAGATGAGTGAGTTGTTGGTTGGTTGTTGGTTGTTGTTTGATCACAAGTTGTAACATTGAAACTCTCGGAAATAAATATACAAGTCTGTCGAAGTTGAAAAACAAATTGAAGCCTTGGATGTCTTGATGATGTTGTTGCATGCCCGTTCCTGAGAAGGCTCTATCATTGGATTCATGAGCTTGGTTGCTGGTGAAGTATTCTAACTGTTTAATGTTTTCTCCTATTTTCATTATGTTTCATAATCTCTTACTACAGTAGGCTGAAAGTTTTAGGCTAAGAAATGACTCTTGGAAGCACCTTAGACCTGTTCACCCTTCACTGTTTTATGTTTTCTTCTGCTGAAGTATTTTAGAGGCTTTAAACCTTCTCTTTAGTCTTCATGCTTGTTTATTTCCTTAATAGCTCAAATAGTTGGTTTCAGCATGATTTATGGTTCTCCCTGCTTGTCTGCCATCACTTGAAAGTTGTTATTGAAGTCTCCCTTTGAAGTACCATTATCTTAAGTTAATCAAAGAGGTCGGTTTTGATCTTACCCTTTGCCCCTGCTTGAACAATTGTTTTGAAGGTCATTATAGTTGCAAGCATAGATGTTATTTAGGTGTTCCCTCTTCTATGAATGCAGCTATCAGTGAATCTTTTATGTTTTCTAAGTCCTTTAAAATAAAATCTTTGAGGAAATAGGGAGTTCCTTGAATCTTAGGTTTCATTTTAAAGTTTGTATTGAAGTCATTATTTGCTTAAAGAATGTTTGTGGAATTTATGGTTAGCCCTATCTATCAAATATCTCTTTATTGTTAAGTTATGTTTTCAAGTTCCCTTTGTTGAGAATTAAGCTTCTCTTTCCAAAACATTAATGTCCATCTCATTCCAAAACAAAGGATCTTGTGGCCAAGTTAGATTTTCCCTTTGATATCCCATATCCCTTGAAGAGTTTGTAGTGACCTTATTTTGACTCCATTTCCCAATGAACCAGATATTTCCTCTTTCTGTCTATCTTTCCTAGACCTTTCATATTCTGCTGTATCAACTCAACCCAACCAAACAAACATCTGCACTTAATAACTAGTCTAAAATCCATAATCAAAGCAAACAAGATAAACATTTGCAAACAAATATTTGAGAGATCCCTCTCTGAGAACAGGAGGACTAGATCCTGGAACTCTAAAGATTGGTTCTGATGTTGCCTTGTCTTTTGATTTGCCAAACTGTCAAAACACGGGAGACCAACACCTTACATTATCAATGTGTGGATGATGGAGCAATGATGTAATGATGGACATGTGTGGTGCTCCATCAACATATTGCAATCTAGCTCTCCCATTCCACACCATGTGGGGGTTGTTCCTCCTCCCAAACCAAGATACATACTTGAAATATATCTCAACCCAAAATACATGTGAATACATGAGACATACCTCAAACATGGGTAAGTATTTGGACATAAGATTCAACATATAGTTTCCAAACCCTCTTTGTGACAGCCATAGTAACCATGCCTTCCCATTATGCAACCTTCTCTTGGAGTACGAGGCATGAGTCATGATAATTAGAAATTTTGGGGAGTACCCTCACTCACCCAATAGAAACTAGCGTAGGTTTTCTTCTCCCTGCTTCATATTAGGATATGGTAAGTGGTTAGGGTGCCACTTACTTGTTTCTCTTATCATTCCACCATGGCTGAAGGTGAAATGCATATTTGGGGCTTTATGGAAGCACCCATCATAGTGCATCACCTCCCTCAACTCATCAAGGAGGTGGCCATACTTGAAAACAATCTTGGCCCATAGTTGGCCATGAAGCTTATAAGGTAGAACACTCCCCTTGGGATTTATGGCCTGCACTTATGAGGTAAGAGAGCACATGAAATCATAAAATAAAATGTTATTTTCATAAATATGGTTCTTACCCATAACCTCCAGTGCTGTGACAGGGTCTCCTCTGACCTCTGGTGTCTTCATTGTATCATGGTGAGGGAACACTTTGTTTTTCTTCTCATCAGGGGATTTCCCTAATGGACCTTCTTCAAATAAGGAGGCATCAAGACATAGATCATCATAGAGATATGGATGAACTGATGTGAATGGATCTTCCTATCTTCCTTGTGCATCATTCTTCAGAAATAAAGAGGGGTAGATATTGCTTACCCTATGAAACTCTGTAATATTCAAGATATAACAATTTGATAATGATGGCACATACTACACATGGATTGTGCCACAATCTCTATATGTGAGACTCTATGAAACTCCTTGCAAAGGTTCAAGAGCTTATCTCCTTGGTGCAACTATCCCCACCACTTCTTCTTCTTGAGATGCTAGAGGTGCCTCTGTTATGACTGTGCTATCACCCCCAGCTCTTTCTCTGAATATAGGAAATGTCCCATCCTCAATAGGAAACCCTAGATCTTGGTCTTCCCTTGAAGGAGGAATTCCCATGTCTTATTTTTATTCTTCTTAAAACCTCATAAAGGTTTCACTATAGTCCTCTTCTCCTTGAAACCCTCTTGGAGTTTCATTGCATCTTTCTGCTTCCAACTGTTCAACCCCCTTCGAGAGGCTCTTCTTGGATTTGAATATTGATGAGAGTAATCTCATCCTCTTCATACTCTCTACTTTCTACTTGCTGCTTCTCCTAATCACTTTTTTGATAGCTTGATCTCATAGGCTGGGCCAGAGATCATGCTTTGATACCACTGTAATGTTCCAAATTAGGAAATTCTCATGAATCAAGAAAATGGGAATCCTTTTTCAAGAAAACATTAACAATAAACAAATGCATATATTCCAGAGACTGACTGTAGGGAAATTTATTGGATATGTCACCTCTAAAAATAGGGTGAGATATAGAAGCTAGCTGGCCTACTAACAAACTCTATCTATAGAACTATGTTGAAGGCTAATATTTCCCTTTCAGGACTTTTGACAAGTAGCACAAGGAAAACGTTGTATAAGAAAATATATGCAAAACAAATGCAGATTAATGCTTGTTTCCTCTCATATGGGTTGTATGTGACTTATGTGTGGAATTTCAGCAGAAAAAAATGAACTTAGAGACCTTAAATAGATCTCCCACAAACTATACTAGCTAAAAAATGCTGAAAGAGGAAGGTTGCAGCAGAATGGAAATCCTACATCATAATTTGCATAATTTCTTCAGAAACTCAAGGGGAATCATAAAATTATCAGATCAAAGTTTATATCATATGCATAGCTCATAATTGGAAAAAATCTATAGCAACATTACTTCAGAAAGACACCCAACTGGGGAAAAGCACCACTAGTGACCCGGAAACACTGTTTTTTTTAGTATTGAGTTACAACAGTATAAAATAATAATTTTTTCCCTTATAATAGAAAATATAGGAGCTTCATGGAAGAGGGTTTTATAAAAAAATACTAACAACGAAGTTAAACAGGCCTCCCATGCTCAAATAGCTGAAAATGGATAAAAACCCCAAAACATGCAAATGACGGAGCTACTGCAAAGGGAATACGCTATCTATTGAAGGAAATAGTTGGAAAATGGAGAAATAAATATTATATTCACATTATATTACTCAATTAGGAAAATAAACAGAGATCTAATATTCTTTACAGTGAAATTATGATCACCCGGCAATGGTTTTACCACATACATTGAAAATACAAAGAAGCAACTACAGATATAAACTAAAATAATGTAGTAAGGCTATAGCTCTACATTAAATGGCTGAATAGACATGAAAAATGTATGCAATGCTATTAATCATCTCTCGGAAGAAGGATTGAGCTTCCCTTTGGGAAACTAGCTCAAAAACAATGGGGTTTTAACCCCTTCCACTGCACCTCTGAAAAATAATGCAGTATCCTCAAGGGAATGTATAGATATGGAGTACAAGTGCTTGGCCCAACACATGAAAGTGGAAATTTCAGATTAGAAGCTTCCCTTAGATCTCTTGCTACAATATATCCAAGAAAAGGCAAGGCATTCCCACATGAGAAAACCCTTGCACTAAGCAGTGTAGAAACTTAGATAAACAACTAAGTATGTAGGAACTCTAAGAAGACCTCATGAAATTATAATCTCCAATATAAACCCAAATGGTTTCCCCTCCTTCATTATATAGAAAATGTGCTTCTCCTCCAAGGGCCCCACTCCACTAGGGTTTGTTTCCTTGCCAAGATTTCCTCCTCTAGGGTTACGTTGTCCCATTAAGTGGAGAGAAACTAGGTGTTGCATGGTTTGATTTATTCAATGTCACTAAATGCATCTTCTAAGAATATTCCTTGATTGAGTCTCTTTGCCTTACCCCTTTTCACATTTAAGGAGTCTTCAAATTGTTTTGCTGAATTTGCCTCCATTCACTTTAAGCTGCCTTATTCATGGATCCACTCTTTTAAAGACAAGTTGAGTTGACTAGGTCAGCTTAACCTTGTTCACACATGTGGATGCTTGAGATGGTTATTTCATGGCCCCTTCGTACATTGTGAGGGGTTTTTATTCCTGCTAGAGTAGTTTTTCTATGAGGCTCCTTGCTCACTTATTCATGCATTTGAATTTATTGACAAAAATTAATATTCCACTTAGCTATGAGATAAGTTGGGAATATTAAAAGTTGTCACTCACATGAGATTTTTTGGATGTGTGGCATATGCACATGTCCCAAATCAATTACGGAATAAGTTGGACAACAAGGGGGAGAAGTGTATATTTTTTGGATATAGTGATGAGTCCAAGGCTTACAAGCTCTATAATCCATCAACCAAGAAAATAAAAATCAACAGAGATGTTCAGTTCATAGAAGAAGAAGCTTAGGATGGAAATTTAGAGAAGATAGCCAATCTGAAGACATGTATTTCACATGAAGACAAAGAAGAATTTATTGCAGAAAGAAACTCCTCAACTATGGCTCCTCCTCCATCTACTCAAGCTCAACAGAGCACACTGCAAGCAGGGAATATAACATCATTGAGAATCAAGGAAGTGCTTCTCCAAGCACACCACAGGGATCAACACCTCCCTCAAGTTCAAGTGCAATTGCAAGCACACCTTTAGCAAATACAAGAAGACCAATATTTAGAAATTTAAGTGAAATTTATGAGCAAGAAGAAGTTCATAATATTGTTGGTCTAAATACTTTATTTTCTTTATTTTTTCATGTTGATGACCCAATCCATTTTGAATATGCAGTCAAAGAAGAGAAGTGGATTGAAGTAATGAATGAAGAGATAGGAGCAATATAAAATAATGACACATGGGAGTTAGTGGACCTCCCACAAGGAAAATAATTTATTGGAGTTAAATGGGTCTATAAGACCAAAAGAAACATTGAAGACAAGATAGAAAGGCACAAATCAAGGCTAGTTGTCAAAGGCTAAAAGTAGGAAGATACTATGAGGAAAACTTTACACTAGTTGCAAGGATAGAGACATTGCGAACAACGTTTTCCACAATAGCAAAAAAAAGTGGAAAGTTTATCAAGTGAATGTGAAGTCAACATTCATGAATGGAGTGCTAAAAGAGGAGGTGTATGTTGAACAACCTCTTGCTATGAGATATAAGGCAAAGAACACAAGGTGTGTAAGTTGAAGAAAGCTCTTTATGGGCTAAAGCAAGCACCATGAGCATTGTACAATAGGATTGATACTTTCTTGATAGAGAATGGGTTCAACAAGTGTGATGGTGAACCCAGACTCTACATCAAAGAAAATGACAGCAAAATTATTATTGTTGTTTTGTATGTAGATTATTTAATTTTTATAGTAAATGATGTTTGTCTAATTGTTGATTTGAAAGAAGTCATGAAAAGTGAGTTTGAAATGACTAACTTGGGTTTGTTAAGATAATTTTTGGGCATAGAAGTAAAGAAAACAGAAAAGGGGATTTTCATCTCCAAAGAAAAGTATGTTGAAGAATTTTTACAAAGGTTAAATATGCAGATCAGCAAACCATCATCAACTCCAACTGTCATGGGGTTGAAATTGAGCAAGGAATATTACAGCAAGAATGTCGATCTGACATTGTACAAGAGCATGGTTGGCAGTCTAATGTATTTGACTGTAACTAGGCCTAATATAATTTATGTAGTAAGTATGATATCTAGATTCATGGAGACACCGAAGGAGACACATTGGCAAGCAGGCAAGAGAATTTTGAAGTATGTGAATGGAACAAAGGAGTATGGTGTTATATACCCCATGTTAGGGTCCTATAATAATAGGGATCATAATTTTTAATTGAATATGTTAAGTCTTGTAATTTTATACATACTTTTGCTTTTTTCAAATGTTTTTCCATATTAAAAAAAAATGAAAAGAGGGTATGTCCTAAAATAAAAATCAAAGGACCAAAATAAAATTAGATCAAAAGAGAATATAAAGTATGAAACCCACAAAAAGAAACAAAAATAGATCCTGAAAGTGTTGTACATTCAAATGCCATTACTCTTAGTTTACTTTATGCAAATAAAATTGTGTGAAGCTTGTCTAAAATGCCACAATTCATGATGATCAAACAATTTAATCTTGATTCATTCATACTTTTAAATTTCATGAAATGACAGTTAGTGAATAAAGATCTTTCCAAACCATTTAATCTTGGTAGGTTAATAGTTAGGTTAGGTAGAGAATAAAAATGAGCTCATTAGTTTTAATCTGATCCATTGGAAGTTATAAGGTTAGAAGCATGTTGGTTTGCTTATTAAAATAAAATAAAAGGGTCAACAAGCTCAAATGCAACTAATAAAAGGAGTCAAAAATGATAAGGTAAATAAAGGGTACGTAGATTACTTTCACAAGTAGTGAAAATCATCAATTGGTTCATCTCATATTACTAACACCCTTCTAAAACACACTTCCCCTTGTAAAATATCCCTTCCCCCCTTATTCTAACCCTTTCCCCTTCCTAATCCCCTTTCCCTAGTTACAAAACCTATTTCCCTTTGAGAATTAACTTCCCCTTTACTAACTCCTGTTTTCTAAATGAAACATAAAAACCCACTTTTTACATAGTTTTAACTGCTTAAAATTTATCCAGGCCCACTTCAAAAATCCCTCCTCGATATCATTTGAACACTTATTCCTAGTGTATTTTTAACATCCCACATATATATCTCTCGACCCCATTTTTATTTCATAGCCTATAATTTATATGTTATTTAAACATACAGTTTATGTTTCATTGAAAGCCCCCCTCCTTATATTAATTTCCTGGGTCCCACTTTACTTTAACACCGAACTTATTACTCCTCGCTAACATATTAACCCCTTCATATAATCTTGACCCACTCCATATAAACCCTTCCAGTAGTATACTATCTCACCCCACTATATTAATCCCTGATCCCTTCTATTATTAAAACTTTGCATATATATTAAGGCTCCTTCGCACAAATAATCCGTGGGTCCCACCTATCAAAACACCCCAACTCATCTATCCATCTATTCCCATCCTATCATATCCAATGACCAATAGAGCATTTCACACCCCTGACAGTCCAATGTTTAAAGCCCCAGGGGGGGGGGGATAAACGGGTGGTTTCACACCCCCGCCTCCCTTCCATGTGGCAGTCCCACGTCTTATCGCATCCCCTGTCCTAAAACCATATAAGATCATTTTGGGATGCGATAAACTACCAACCTATCTTTGCATTGCGATAAAACCACTGATGTTTGAAAATCAAGTCCTCGCGCCATTACAATTAAACAAAAATTAAAATTAATAAACCTGCCCTTTATCATTAGTTGTCTATTTTATGTTAAAAATGAAAAAAAGAGTCAAAGAATCCTTTGCCGACCCAGTTGGAAGCCATTCCATACCATAATTGAAGCCTATTACTGCCAGAACCTCATCGAAAGACCAAATTTTTTTTTTCCAGGTTATCCTAAAGTGCCCATGCCATTACTTAAGCACATAAAAGTAATAAATTGATAAATTAAATGAATCAATGGCCTCCCAGAGCATTTTATCTGTCAACCCTCTACAACCACCTGTAGTAGATGTTTACCACACCCCTCTTACTGATAAGGACTTCAAAATTAGTGATACAGTCACTAATTTCAACCTTTTAGAGATCCACTGCTGGAGCCATCATAAATTCATTGATCAGGCTGATGATATCCACCTTTGGGACTCAAACCTACCTAAGTTCACCTTCCCACAAACATTTTAGTTTCCAGAACTTATTATTGTTGGGAAAAATACTGAGAGGGGGGTGAATCAGTATTTAGAGCTGACTGGAAAACATTTTACTTTTTATGCGTTTAATTCTTTACTTAGATTATTGCATCATTCATTCATCAGATGTTTAGTAAGTAGTAAGCATGAATAGTAATAACAGAATCAACCATTACACACATGAACACCAGTATTTAAGGTGGAAACCCAAATTCGGGAGAAAACCACTGCTGCTGTAGTCTCTGTCTTCAATATTTATTATAAAGAAAACTTCTTACAATTTTTGTGCTGGCACAGACTCATACCAGCACGCAGGCACCCACCTGCAGAAATCTATAGCCTTCTCTCATTCTCAAGTTACTACTGGAAGGGAGCTCGAACCTTGATCTTGACACTAGCTTGTACTGGCAGAAAGCTTCTACTTTCATGCAGAAGACTTCAACCCTCAGATCTACCAAATTTCTTTAATTTCTTCATCAGACTTACGTCAGGTCTTCATTATTTCTTTGCAGATATTCCTAGAGATTCATCATTTCTAGATCTAGAGATCTTGATCCTTCATCAAATCCATAGGTGCATCATAGATTCAGCGTTTTTCAGAGTTCAATCATACAGATATCCCTTAAAGAGATTTATTCATTAACCATCCTTATGCATGCACACATCGTACAATAATCCTCTCTTCCTTATATAGTTTTTCCTTTATTAATACCATGAGTCAATACCACCAAACTGCTGATGGTATTCCTGGACGGGATCAATTAGAAAATCCAGCGGGGTCTACCCAAGCCCTCAAACAATTTCTCATTGTTTTATTTTCTTGGTTTTGGAAATTAGATAATTAATCTAAGGCTTTTTAATATCTCAATCTGAGATTGAGATATTAATCCAAATTTCTCCTTTAGTAATGAAAAACCTTCAGCATACTTCATAGACCTTCATATGTCGACCCCTAGGTTTATACGTTCCACCAAATTTGGAGTAAAAATGATGGCCCAATCGATTTTCGTCATAATTTATAGTTAATTTAAACAACCTTGGTTAAACCCGCAAATATTAATTTGAAAAGGTCCAATTAATAATTTAAACTGGGCCTACATATATGATTGGCAACCCAATCAAATTCTCACTCCGTACTTTGATTAATCTTCTCACATCTTCATCAAGCGATCACCGTCTGATGCCTCCTTCCCAGATCAACAGCGCTCAAAAAGTTTGCTGGGCATCCTGGGTCGAACAATAACGCGCGATGGCATGCAATGACAAGCAATTTTCCATGGGTCCACCTCGCCACGTGTCGCATACCCTATGGAATCGCTCCCCTACCAGGAGATATCGCTTATCACCGAAAGGCGGTGCGATATGGGCAATGCGGCCTCGCAAATCCACTCATGGTTTTGGAACAGTGACCAACCCATGGTTAAGTCGGGTTACGCTATTCCTTTTGGTCCCTTAACTTAGGTTCACAACTCGGGTTTATTTCAATAGATTTCAGTCCAATCATTCAGTAGGGAGTTTCATAGTAATACTCCTCTGCTTACTATAATGCGCTGCTTCATCAGGTTATACATTCCCCATTGCTCACTGTATCATGACCTTAGCAATCAAATGTTCGGCAATGCATTACACAAAGAGAGATACCAGTATCAATAAACAATAATTCGTGTAATCGATAATGATTTGTCTAATCAATACTCCTCAAAATTACCTTATACAGATTCACGAATTTACTCCTTCCATAAAGCTTATGATTTTTACGGACCATGCTTTCACAATGATTCATGATTGTCCACAGGGACTCAACTATCCTTCCTACTGAATTCTATCAAGAATATACATATAATTCAGAGAGAATTTAGAACCTTTTTCTGTTTGATGGCCTTTTTCTTCCTACATTGTCTCTGGACAACTCTACTTCAATTCACTGCTTGTCCCTGCTCCTTGACTGATACTACTCTCTGTAAATGCACTCTTCCTCTGTTCTTCTCTGTTACTGCCTAGTTACTATTTCAAATGCTCCTTCTTTGCCAATTCCTTTGCCATCAATGAGAATATTTCCAACAATCTCCCCCTTTGGCATTGATGGCAATACTCTTCCTCTGTTTGTCTTATGTAAACCCCTCTTTGTTTTTCTGGCATTGATGGCAATACTCTTCCTTTGTTTGTCTTATAGAAACCCCTCTTTGTTTTTCCTCCCCCTTTGACATCAATGGCAAAGGGTTGATCAATACCCTTTGTACCAACAGACCCATGCTCCCCCTGAGATCATGCTACATCTTCAAACAAAAATGACTTATACAAACAAGATCAAAGATGAGATCAAACTACAACAATTAATTGGAATGCCAACAATGCATTCTTTCCATATGACCAATGCTCCCCCTTAGCCTGTGCATCCTGAATACCTTGAACGGAAGTGTATCCAATTTAATATTCTAAATTTAAGCAGGTCTGATCTTCTGCCTGGTAGAGACTACTCCCAGTTTCTGTCTGAGATATTCGAACGCTTCCCAGGGTAGAGGTTTGGTAAATATATCAGCAACTTGTTCTTTGGAGGGAACATACTCCAATTTCACCTTTTGTTCAAGCACTTGTTCATGTAAGAAGTGATATTTGATGGGAATGTGGTTGGTCTTGGAATGCATAACAAGATTCTTAGAGATACTGATGGCACTTGTATTATCACACATAATGGAGATAGGAGGTGAACATTTGGTTTGAATGTCTTGTAAGGTTTGCATCATCCAAAGAATTTGAGTGCAACATGATGAGGCAGCCACATATTATGCTTCTGTTGTAGATAAGGAAATAGAGCTTTGCTTCTTGCTGAACCAAGATACTAACCGGGGCCCTGTATAGATTGCACCACCACTAGTGCTTTTCCGATCATCAAAATTTCCAGCCCAATCTACATCAGTATAAGCATGAAGGGTAAGATCAGCATCCTTTGGATACCATAGTCCAAAGTCTTGAGTTCCTTGCAGATATTTTAATATTCTTTTGACAGCCTAAAGGTGAGACTCTTTTGGATTAGCTTGGAATCATCCCACAATCCCAACTGCATGCATAATGTCTGGTCTAGTCCCAGTGAGATAAAGTAGACTTCCTATCATAAATCTGCATTCTGGTTGATTCACCATAGGGGAATCATCATTAGAACTGAGATTACATCCGGTTATCATTGGTGTGCTTACAGGTTTGCAATCTTCCATGCCATACTTCTTCAAGATTTTCTTAAGATATTTTGCTTGTGATGAGAATATGCCATTTGTTGCTTGCTGCACTTGTAAGCCAAGAAAGAATGTTAGTTCTCCAAGTAAAGACATTTCAAATTCTTGCTGCATATTAGAAGAAAATTTCTGACTCATAGAATCTTCATTACTTCCAAAAATGATATCATCAACATATGCAACCACAATCAATAGTTTATCATTTTCAATTTTTGTGTATAAGTTGCTATCAGCTGACCCCTTTGAAAATCCTTGTTGATGAATATATTTGTCAAGACGATAGTACCATGCCCTTGGAGCTTGTTTGAGACCATATAGAGCCTTTTTAAGTCTACAAACAAGTTTTTCATCATTCCCCAAAATGAATCCTTCTGGTTGTTCTATATAAACTTCTTCTTCTAGATCACCATTGAGAAAAGCAGATTTAACATCCATTTGATAAACTTTGATTTGTTGGAAGCTTGAAAAAGCAAGAAACATTCTTATGGCTTCAAGTCTGACTACAGGAGCAAAGGTTTCTTCAAAGTCTATACCTTCTTGTTGAGCATACCCCTTGCAAACAAGTCTAGATTTATTTCTTATAACATCCCCATTCTCATTTAACTTGTTTTTGAATATCCATTTAGTTCCAATGACATTTTTGTCATGAGGTCTTGGTACTAAGTCCCAAGTGTGATTCTTTTCAATTTGATCAAGCTCTTCATTCATGGCTTGAATCCAACATTCATCTTTGCTAGCTTGACTGACATTGTGTGGTTCAATAGTGGACAGAAATGCTAGATTTCTAGAAGATCCCACAAGAGTCCTTCTTGTTTGTACACCTGATCCATTTTCTCCCAAAATTTGAGATTCTGGATGATTCTTTTGAACATATCTGGATGGAGCTTTTTCAGATAAATCATCTTCGGGTTCTTCATTG